>JAPMOQ010017507.1:0-20301 GCA_026543055.1 Argiope trifasciata
CCGGTTGAAGTAGAACTTCAAAAATAGATTTTTAGAGTTTAATGAACCAGAAACAAATTTTAGTTATTTTAATGGTTATTTAGAACTTTGAATTTTTTTTCTTAAATTTAGAATTTTTCAGATTTATGTGGCAGTTGTCATCAAAGAGAACTTTTTAGAAATTACGGGATGTTTGAAAGAAATATGTTGGATAAAAAATTCTATGGCGTGTTAGAATAATATATGGTTCATTCATTAGATACGGATAATACAGTAAAATGAAAAATTCATTTTTTTCTGTCAATTCAAATTAATGACAATAAACAAATAAAGCTATCCGAGAAAAGTTTTAATAAATAGTGAAAACTAGATAAATAACCTTTTCTTCGTTAAAATTTTCTCAGTTATAGCCGACAATACAAGCTGTTACTAAATACATGTTTGCGGTTTTTTTAAATTGCAGTTGTTTGAGAATTATAAATGGAAGATGCTATATTACTTGGCATGTAGCTTCCGCATAAAGAGAGAGATTTCCAAAACATCCCTTAATTGAAAAATTAACAGTTAATCAAAGCTTCAAGACTAAAGATATAGTTCAAAACAATGTTAGCTCTTATATTACAACACTGGCGGTATTGTGCTTTGGATATTGGGTTGGAAATTTGCCTACGTTAATGACATATTTCACTATTATTGTGTCTGAAAGTGATTATGTTTGTATATAATTTTTGATAGTAAATTCTCTCGATAATTTTGTCTATTTTATGATACATTACATTGAATAAAAAGGTACTTGTTTATTTGAATTCCTTTAGATTCTTATACACATGCATTTCAAGTAAATCAAAGAAAACTATAAAGACTGATTTCTATGTTACAGGATACAAGAAAGTGAATTGAAAAACTGAATTTAAAGATATTTGTGAGACCATTTATAGAAACCATAACAATTGGCACCTTTCTTTAAGTAGTCTTCCTCAACGAGTAGATTTTTATACATGATGATTTGATAATTTGTCATTGAGTTTATACATTCAGAAAAAAAAATTCTGGAATTCATGCGCATTTTAAAATAATATTGTAGTTCTAATAATCTTGTATCACTATAATAAAAAATATGCTTTATAAATATTATTTTAAAATGAAAACATTTAAAATAATAATTTGTATTAATTTAAAAATAATTTTATTTACCTCTAGATAATTACTGATTGATAGAGATTATTAATTACACTGCAAAACCTTTTCATTTCTGCTAATCATTATCTTAAAACCTTTAAAAAAGTAAAGGGAAAAAATGATTGGAAAAAACATTTTATTTCATAGCCAAAAACTTTCTGTAAATTTTCTTAAAAATACTTTATGAAAAATTCAAAATATTTGAAGAAAAGTCCCATAATTACAGACTATGCTTAATATTTACCAAGTATGCAGAAGAAAATTTACTTGAGTAATTTTGGTTGAAAAACAAACTCTTAAAAAAGAGACAATATTTTAAATTTGATATAATGTTTTTAAAAGTTTTCTTTAATTACATTGTTATAACTCTTAGAAAATCACTTTAGCACCATTGGCAGCAGGGATAGAAACTGGATAAGCGTACAAAGGTTCAACTACTTTCACTACTGGCGCTGGGTGGGAAATCACGTGAACATCTGCAGGATTTTGGTTGGCAGTACCTGGCTCGTTCGTTCTGACCTGAGCTCTGAATCCCTCGTGGTCAGCAACATAGTTGACCTGACGGGCAATTCCTCTTGCATCTGTGAAACCATAATTTCCCACTACAGCTCCGAGACCGTTGCCACTTTCATGCCTGTGCTGTTCACTAAAGTGATCTTTAACAGAGTATCCGAAATTGTAAGGTTGAGGATTATGAGGATGGAGAATCTGAAATGTTAAAAAAACCAATGAAGTATTTATTTATTTTATTCCTATTTTTCGTTATATGACTAGAAAAACTTATTGTAAAGAGGATTATGTCTTCATTATATATATCTGTATATGTATATAAATATGTTGAAATAAATGACAGATATCAGGGAATATCAAATTCTTTATAGATAATTAAAAAAAAATATTAACTAACACACAAGCTCACACAATTTGAATTCAAATAAGATTGGTATGGTAGTATGTACGGAGAGAATACCATTGAAATAATGCTCTAGTAAGTAAGTATATCCCAATGATATACAAAAACAATAAATATAATTATATCCACTAATTAAATTTCAACTACATGTATTCCTTTGAATGTGTATTGTAGTGGTTAAAATAATATTTAATAAAGTCGCTAACTATCCTAAGCAAAGTATAATTATTTTTGGATATTATCACAATATATTATTGTAATCAAGCAGATTGTAAGCATGAAAATATTAAATATTAGTCTCACAGCATAAAAGAAATTAAAATTTTCATTGCTCTAATTGTTTCCCCTAAAATAAAATGTTTCTAATGATCAATAAATACTTCAGCTATTCTACAAATTAATATTACGAATAATTGAATTAAAACTATAAAGTTTTTATAGTACAAATAGTCATTATAACGAAGCATAATTCTATAAATTAGTTGTTTTAACTACTTATTAAAAATAATTACTTTGATCATTGTAACTGCCTTAATTATTTATAATCTGAGTTGAATATTATAAATTAAATTCATCTCAATATCTACGTAGTAAGCATATATTCAAGTGATCTTTAGAATTTTCTATGTTAATAACCATAGTTAATTAATATAAAAATAGTATTAATTCATTGTAAACATTGTATTCGTTATACGCTTAACATTTATTGTAATGAAACTTAGAATTACTGTAAACATTCAATTGAATGGTTACAACAATTCTAAGCAACATTTAATACTCAATGCAATAATCTAATTTAATCTAATTCTCTTATTGTGGTAATTTCGCGCAAACCTGGTTTGAGAAGTTGCCTCTTTGTACAATACACAGTCATTATTTTGAAGCTATGAGATATCCACTATTTTTGCAGTAAGTATTTTTATTTTTATTTCATTTTTTACAACCAAAGTTAATACTCACAGGGCCAGAAGGCTTGGCGTGTGCCAGAGCAATGCAAGAGAGTACGATTAGAAGAAACATCTGAAATGTACATGTAATAGAATTCATTACATGTATTAAGAAATTATTACAAATATTAAAAGTAATTACATATATTAAGAAATTATTACAAGTATTGAGATTAATTACATACATTAAGAAATTATTACAACTATTAAGATTAACTACATGTATTAAGAAATTATTGCTGGTGTCCTGGCAAAGGAGTAGAGTGTCTTAACCGCGATCTGGGTGCCCCGGTTTGTTCATAGTTGTTCTTCCCCCATCTTCTTGCGTACAACCGACCACCCCGCCTCCACTGAAAGTAGCAGTATTTACTAGATAGTTGTTCTTTACCCTGTGTTCTGTCTATAAGGTGTGTGAAATACCTTCCTCTAAAAAAGGTTGCAAAAGCGAGTATAAACGGATCATCCTTAAATTAGCAAGAAGTCAGACTACTGCCTTCGGGTGGTCAGGGAACTTTACTGTCAGAAGCTGCTGCACAAAGTCAGGTCTTTATCATCTGACTTGTCTAAATGCCATAAGTAACAACAACACAATAAGAAATTATTATGTGTAAGAAGAAATGCTAATTACGTTTTATATAAATATGGTTAGTTTAGACACATATTAGGTCTTTAAAATGTGCCATCCCTTGTATTAGTGCAATACATTAAAATATAGATTGTAAATATTTATCATATGTAAGATTATATTTTTAAAATATTAAATATTTATTTCGAAGGGAAAATATTTATAAAAAATATTTTCATAAAGCACCTTATTTTAACTTGGATAAATTATTTAGTTTATTTAGAATTTTTTTAAAATTTTCATCTTCAATCTTTTGATTTGTGATTAAAATGCTTAATATTATAATTTTTCCATACTTCTGAAATTGCTGATAGTTTTATACTTTAAGTTTAATTAATCGGTTTGATAACTCATTTTATTGCAATATTTACGTTTTAAGGGTTCTTACTTAGGAGAAAAACAATTTGGATTTTTTTTTATAATTAGGAATTTAAGGTGATGCGATTTATTAAAATAGAAAAATTATTCCTTTTGCGAATTTATAAACCCATTTCCTTCAAAACATATGCTTTAAGATTTTTCTTTTGTATATAATGATTTCTATATTTAATACAAAAATATTTGTAGGATTCTTTTTAAAAAACTTTTTCAAACCTAAGCATTTTTTTTTTCAATTCTGTTTAACGATGTTACATTGAGGGGCAAGATTACCTTATTTTTACAAGAAATATATTGATGCTGTTTCTTTATCCCTCTTGTATAGAACACCAACTCAACCAAATCCAAGGGAATCGAAGAATCGAATCACATGATAAAACTATAAACTGACTCTCCCTCATTCACCAGTTACCTCATTGAGATGCCAGTACATCCAATGATATGAGGGGAGAGAGAATTCGGCCAAGCAGTGACAAGGGGTATACATCCTTTGACCTCTGATGAAGAAAATACTTTTCATATAGCCAGACCTTAGCCTAGATAAGATCTTTTGAACACTCCCTGGACTTGTGTAT
This sequence comes from Argiope trifasciata, assembly GCA_026543055.1. Lineage (NCBI taxonomy): Eukaryota > Metazoa > Arthropoda > Arachnida > Araneae > Araneidae > Argiope > Argiope trifasciata. The sequence continues at coordinate 4,597 of JAPMOQ010017507.1, forward strand.
GCCAGAGACAAGCTTAGACATCTATCGTTATACCAATCATGCTCTGGGGGGAATTCTCCATTTCGTTTAATTAAAAGTTCTTAATTTAAACAAGGCGCGGATCACTGCTGCCTACAATCTGGTAGATGGGAGGCGATTGGACTTTGATTTCTTACATTGGCCAGAGCATCCGCAATTTCATTTCCATGGAATGACCTTTGTAAAGAGGTATGGAGTATCTTCGAAATCATGTAAAGAACTTCAAGGGCTAAAATCTAACTTGTCTTCCTTCTGACAGCTAAACCTTAGTTAGACATAGTAATGTGGTGGCCCTACTAGGAGGAAATTTACGTAAATCCTCCACCCCATCCAAGGATATACTATAAAATTGCCTTTATTGTGGCAGCCTAGATAGCACATATTCGTTGCCAAAACAACTTTTATAGATTTTTCAGTTTAGTAAATATAAAACTGCTGTAAAATTGGTCAAAATATCATTAAAAAGATTTTGGTACAATTTTATGAAATGAATGTATAAATAGGAATATTTTCAGAAACATCTTAGAAGTTCGAATCTATTATGTTTTATATAATTTTCAGCAAATAAATTAATTAAAATATTTACATGAAAAATGTATGACATACTTTATATTTATGATAATGTTTTAATCAGGTAATTATTATGAAAATTCCATGAATTGGAAGTTACCATACTTTAAAGTTAGTTATAATCAAGAGAAGTACAGAAATAATTTTACTCAATAGTCTTAAAGAGCTTACCTTTGTACGAATCTAATATTCTCTTCACCAAGAAAATATTAAATGTATCTGACCAAAGTTTGGCAAATTCCTTTTATACGCATTCCATATATCTATAGAGGATTTACATTTTGGCTGACGTAAATAAATTAGTTTACATTTAAAATTTTCGACATATTTCCACATCAGATGTGGAGTAACGATTCTAAACTGTGTGAAAATATTCTGATGTCACAGATAGATAAAATTATCCAACGCCGCAATTCACTCTGTCCGTGAATGATGATTCAAGCGTAGATATCCATTTTCCCTTTGTTATTAGTTTATCCATTTCCCATTTTTCCTTTGTTATTATTTTTATCTTTTTTGCCATTACTATATCCATTTTTACTTTGTTATTTCTTTAAATGTGTACTTTATTTTTTAATTGCAAAATTTCATTGAAATTTAATTTAAGCAAAATACAAATTTAATGTCTATTATTTTAAATATTATTTTGCGATTGTCTTAATTTTTTTAAATATTTGATTGTCTTTCTATTCATCAATATGGGGCAACTGTCCAAACGTACTATACCAGAGTTCCAGAGTCTAACATATTTTTTTATATTTTATTGAAAATGTATTATTTTACATGAAGGCTTTGAATTTAATTTTCTATTGAAATAACTATTTATTTTAATTTTAATTATTTAGTTTAGAATTTTTATGTTAAAAATACAACAAATTTAAAAACATGTCTGATTCACAACACATACATATGTGGTATTATTGCTACTAGAAATCTGAGATAAAAACATTCAAAAATTCTAATACTAAAAAATTATTATTGTTTAATGCTTTGAGTACAATTTGAATTTCTTTTAAATTCATTTACTTTGTACAGTTTTTACATGTACACAACTAATAAAATTTGGCACGAGATATGTACTTTCCAAATATCTATCAAAAATTTATTCGTATTGATAAAATTATTGTTAAATTAATTTGAATAAGCATTTACAATTCAAAATTAATCACTCTTCCCTAAATATCAGTGAATAGTTCATGAATGATTAAATGATAAAGCAAATTTATACCGATTAGAAATGTTTTTCATAAAATTTCACACATATTATAAGGTTCTGCAGACAGTAAATATGATTAAAACTGCATCTTCAAACAATTATTTACATCTCTTTCATGTTAGTAAAATTAAAATAATCCTCTTAAATAGTGAAAAACTGCATTTAATTCTCATGATGTCTTAGGAAAAGTCATAATTTTAAAGAAATTATATCAAGTTAGAATATTAATTCAAAATATTTTCATAAATGAACTAAATAATTCTCAATTATTCATTATAAAAATGTAACAATCTCTCTGAGAAATCAAATGTTTCAATTTTAGATTTTTTTTTACAATGGAGTGCTCATTTACCATAATGGTCAATAAAATCGAACTAATTAAATTTTTTTACGAAAAACAAGTTGCATACTTTTAATTGTGCTCACAATATTACTGTTTGAACAATCGATTTTAATAGGTTTAAAAAACTGCATGATATAACCATGCGTTTTTAAATCAATCGTGATTACCTTTTTTTTTGTTACTTTTTAAGTACTTGGCCACTATAACAGATGCAAAAATCATCCTGTTTTCTAAAATATTTTGCAGCATATGCATGAATTCGACATTTTTTTTTTTAATTCTTATTCTTAATGAAGGTAACTTACATGGGTTGTAATAATTCAATATACGATAATGAAGAATTCATTTTTATACTGAAGAACACAGTTATTTATAAAAATTATTAAAAAAGGAGATATGATTTTATTGAGTTGTTGTCACTTATGCGTTTGTCGTGAACAAGATCGTTGACGAAATTAGCCATTTAAGTCGAGTTTGTGCTGTAGCTTCAGAGTACCTAGAGCAACCGAGAGCTGATCCGACGTCTAGCTCATATGGATATGGTATTCACACACTCGCTTGCATAATCACTTTTTACAAGGGGACTATTTAACACTTCTCACAGATAAAACCAGGACTCGAATCCGGGACGCTTAGATCACGGGAAGAAGCTTTACACCTAGCCCAAGCCATTAGGTAATTATATTATCAACATAAAGAATTCTTCAAACTTGTAGGGAGAAATAACTTTGATTCCTTGGAGAATTCTGCATAATAATTTTTGAAAGAATGAATAATTTTTTAAACAAGTGTCAAATATTTAATTAAAGTTAGGAGATCAGAAATAGTAAATAATAATTTTAAAAAATCCTATTCGGAATAGGTAAGAGCAGGGATCTGCACCCTATTGAAACATAAGAACCAAAAGACACAATTTACAAAAGACCCACTAAAAATTATCGATTTGATATTATAGAATTTGCTTATGTATATTTCATTTTTGATTTAAAATAAATGGCTTTAAATACGGAATAATTTTTATCCATGTAAAAACACAAATATAGATAGCTACATCAATGGGGACATCGGATTTACATGCCTTTTGAAAGTTTGATTAAATATGGCTTATAGCTAGTTGTTTTAAGTTTGAGAACGACTCTAGAATTTTTATTTGCAAATTTACTTCTAAATTTAATTTGATCAGATTCATGCAAGAGAATGATTCCTCACAGAATATGTCTACTTGAAGGTCTTCAGCACTCCGTATGCCATCTTCTTTACCTAACTGTAATATTCTGGAAAACTACACTATGCGTCGAATATGAGGGCCTCAAATCACGGAATTTTTTTAAGAGCTGTCCACGTGTGCTGCATGATGTGCATGACTTTCCGAACCTCTTAAGAACTGCTGTTGAGATTTACGAACCTTCCATTCCACAAGTCTTTGATTTTCAAATCTAAAGCGGGCTGTTTGGACGAGATAGAAATGAAATGCATTCGGCTGAAAGATAAACATGATTACAGAGTCTCATCTCAAAGAACAAATAGTTTAAATTTATTTCATGTTAAGTTTAGTGCTTTGTAATTAGCGATGACATTAATAGAAGCTGTTAAAAGATTAGGTACTTTAAAACCTTTTTTTTTCTTATTGTTAAAGGTTTTCAAAATAAATTATTAATTTTTTGTATGGAACTGCTAATTTCCATCAAAAGAGTCGAAAGTTGCCAACCCCTGGTCTAAAAGGATAAACATTTTTTTAACCTGATATCGTTTATGGAAATTTAATTGATGATTATTTTTAAATCACTAAGCCTGTTTTGTAAACTCCTTTAATAAGTGTCTCATATTTTAAAAAAATTAGCTTTATTAAATTCAAAATTATTCAATATTAAAATCTTCCTGTATCAAAAACTTTAATATGTTTTTTCTTTAAAGAAAATCTTTTGTCAGTTTGGGTTTCATCAAATTTTAGTAATAGTTGTCGGATTAATTGCTATCAATTATTTTTCTTCGGATACTAAATTTGCAAAATAATGTCTGAAGAAATTGCCGTGACAAGAAACCCATTTCATTTTTATCATAATGCAATTAAATCATAAAGGAGATATGATGAATCTTGTGCATGAATATATACAGACCAAAATTTTTTATAACCCTGCATTGTCTCAGATACAAAATATCAATCTCGAGGACTTTCATAATTATGTAATCATTATTTTATCTTCCCAAACATCACAAGAAACACTTTTCAAATTTTCTTATAAATTCTTTGCATAATTTTTGGAATTTTTTTTCGAATGATTTAATTTATAAATGGTTTCTTTCGTGTGACTTCATCATAAAAACATGTTGTTTTTTTATTTTTTAAACATTTTATGTTTGTTTACTAAAAGTAATGCCTTTGAGTCCGGAGATGCTAATCTTACGTTATGTTTTTGAATTACATCATGTTGATACGAAACAAGATTTATATCTGAAACATTGGAATTCATCGCATCATTAACGTTTTTGAATAAGGAAGGACAAATTCTGACTATAAATGGGCTTGCACTAATCATGATTCATCACATTTTCATTTTCTACAGCAAAGCAATTTGTCTTTCAAAAGAAAGTAACAACATCAAAAGTAAGTATGACACAAATTTATTCCTCCTTTTTTATCGAAATTGTATGAGTTTCTTTTCAAAAACGATAAAATGATAGTAAAAAAAGTGATTTTGAATTAAATTTTTTTCTAGATGACAATGAATTTGTTTAAAATACTTTAGATAAATGCAGATTGTGTTCTTTCTTTTAATCTTATAATATTTAGATCATGATATAGTAGCAAATTGAGGCATGAGAGATCCGATAATGGTCGAAACTTTTTATAAAAGAAAACATTGAGTTTACAACACACAAAATTTTCATTTTGATAATGTAGTTTGTATAGATTCTTAAAAAAGATTTCCTGAATTTTATTTAAATTTTTGTCTAAAACACAACAAAAAATACAGTATTTTCTTAAATTAATATGACACAAAAATCAAATTTGTAACTTTTTAAAGTTACCCTATATTTTTAACCTAACAATTGCTAGCTAATTTTGTTTTAAAGATGATTCAGAAAAAATTTTATAGCAATACTTTTTTATTATTTTAATTACTGCATCCTTTGAATATTCTCTTTTCTTTTGCCAAGTTAAAACATAAATGGTATAATCAAAGATATTGCAAATTGATTTTGATATTTCTGTGATATTCTTAATATTGATTGATCATTAATCAATGTGAGATTTATAAATGTATCATAAAGTAAAACGTTCACTTCAAATTTCGGCTAGGAATAATTCTTGCAATGTGAATTCTTCGCTATGTAATGATGATGAAACCAGATTTTTTAATATATATCTTCCACTCTTTTACTAACGCAAATAAAATAATAATAAAATTATTTATTTTCAGATGTTTCTCTTAACAGTATTGGCATGCATATCTCTCTCCCAAGCCAGTCAAATACTTTACAATGTAGGTATTATTGTTTTAATTCAAAAATAAAAATTGGAAACGTATCTTTTGTTATTTTTGATTGCGAAATGTTTGGTTAGAATTGATGGAACTATTCTTAACTTATGTATGAAAAATTGCTTTAATCTTGTTTGCCCAGTTATGTTTCTTATGTTTCAATTTAGTTAAAACAATTTTCGATTTTGAAAAACTTCTGATAAATAAATATATTGTGATTATTTTTCATGATAAGTTATTCAGGTTTTAAAGAACTTTGTTTGTGGAAATATATATTCGAATTCGTATTTGTATTTCTATTGATTATTATATAAGAATAAAAATCCTTGAACTTGTTAATCCATTAGATATTTAAAATTCATAAAAAATTATTCGAAAATAAATAAATAAATATCTAAAATATAATGGAAACGCATTGAATACTTCTTAGTAGGATATTTTTTAAAGTTATTTTTTCAAAGAATAACAAGAAATGAAGCCAATAATTTTAAATCTAACACAATAGATACCTTGCACCGCTAAAATATAATGAAATTTCACACGCGATAAACGTGTCAGATTCTTTTACTCTTTGGAATTCATTTCAAAAGAGCGTTATACAAATGCATTTTAAAGCAGCATGGCAAAAGAAAGTGTTTGAAGAAAGCTTATTAGCTAAAAGATGTCTGACAAGCGGTTGATTGTAATTCTTATTTTTAGTATAAATATATAGAACTTTATATAGAACGGAAAAATAAAGAAAAAGACATTCCTCTTAGATAAAAAAGAACTATCATTCAACAAATAGTTTTCTTTTTTAATTTATTGGAATATCTTCTTAAAATATTCTCTAGAAAAAAGTTAAGTAAAATCCCTATAATATTTCTGAGCAGTCTTTATTGAGCTAAAGAATGTACTAATTTTTTCACATTCTGGGAAAGCTTATTCTCAAAAATAAATCTCTATTTATTACCTAGGTAATTATCATCTTCGATTTTAATTCCAGGCTTATCCCTACGCTCGTCCTTACCAAGCTGGATACTACGTCAGAGAGCCTCATCGTCACGAACACGCTGAAGTAGTTAGAGACCACGGAGGTGCAGTTGCAGGCCGATACGGTTATCTCGATGCCAGGGGAATCGGACGACAGGTGCATTACGTCGCTGACCACGCCGGACTTAGGGCTAAAGTACACACCAATGAACCAGCATTAGTCCACAACGCACCAATCGCCGCTGGAATTGTCTCTGATGGTCTTCTCGCTCGTGGTGTGGCTGCTACTGTTCCTGCCTATAATCCAGTCCTCGGTTACGATTATGGATTGAATCCATATGGTTTGGCCTATAACAGATTTGGTCTTGGAAGTACTTTAGGATACTCTGGTCTTTTGGGAAGTTACCCAAGTCTCTTGAAAAAATGAAGATTGATACCTCGAATTTCTGAATCTCGTTTTCTCACGTATATATAAAAACTTTAATAATCTAAAACCAACAAATACTAAATTTTCTTTTAATTTATATATGCTTTATGACAAACATTCTCATTGTTGTTTTCTTCCACTTTCTTAGATATGCGAAATAAAAATCAGTTGAATTCTTAAGGTTGTTTTTGTTTTCTTTGTTTCAAATTAAATTGAAGTTTATATTAAGTCTAAACTAATTAAGTCTAAATTGCTGCATATATTAAACCTGCGTAAACTATTAATTTGGGTAAATACAGATTATTTCCTTTTACTGAAATTCATTCTTTATATTGATTCAGTAACGTGGAAGTGAACTCATAAAATTTGGGTTTATGAATTATCAAATATTCCATATAGATGAAACTAGGGAAAAATTAATACTTTGCATATACATTTATTCAATTTGTAGACAATGCCATATAAGTTGTTAAACTTTTTAATTTATTTGTATGAATTCAAAATATACAGGGGGCGCCAGAGAAACTCCCTTATTTGAAAAAACTCCCGAGTGGTAAGTTGGGTAGGCAGAGAAGTGATAGGTAGCGCTACTATAGGGAAAAGTCTCCTAGTTTGTTTATAACTCTAGTGAATTTCCGTCATGCTCTAATCTAGAGAACAGGGGACCTTCGCCGTCGAAAGCTTCTTTTCTAACGGTCGCTCACTTGTTGCTAAGCAACATGTCTTCCGTGCTCGCTTTGATATTCCTCCCACAGACCCATTCCTAGCTGTAATTCGATTCTGTCACGGGTTAATTCATTTCGGAAGTGTCGCTAAATTCAGAAATGGACATCAATGGAAAATCAGAACTCCGGAAAATGTCGAAAGAGTGAGGCAGTCAGTTCTGCGTTCGACTCGCAAACACGCAGCTGCTCTGGGAATTTCTGACAATCACTGCTCGATAAATTCTCTATCAAGATCTTCAATTTCATCACTATAAATTGGCTGTTCTGCAAGAATTATCTAAACGCGATTTTGTTGCCCGTCAAAATGCACGTGAAATGCTGATTGACAACCTGTCTGAAGGCACGGTCACTTTTTTTCAGTGACGAGGCTCACTTTAAAATCCCGGGTTTATGTCGATCAACCACGTTCAATAGCTAACCTCAAGAACACCATTCGCTACTCCACTGCCATCATACCGACTGATATGTTGCAAAGAATGGACACGAATTTCAAAAATTGACTCAATCAGTGTATGCGCAATGGCTGTTGCTATTTAAAAGATGTCATTTTTAAAACTGTATGAAAAAAAATTGGGATATTGTATTCTCAAATTTAAAAAAAAAATAAAACAATAACTGAAGTACTTTTGTTTTCATTGACATTTTAAATAATTAAGTTTCTCTGGAGCACCCTGTATAAATATAAAATGAATAGTCACAAATATAAAAAAGATTTAGTGAATAGGAAGAAATATGAATTAGAATGGATTAGAATATTAAAAAATTTAATAATAAAATTACAATTTTTCTTGCATCTATTTGCTTTGAGATTCATTCTGAAACAATTAAATACAGGTGCCAAACATCAGACATTTAAGATGTTAAGTCAGACAAATTGGGATAACCAGCAAATGTATCAGTTTTTTACGCTTATTAAATTTCCTTCTATCTTATAGAAGGAATTTTAAGCAAAGTGATCACTTAGATTATTATTCATGAAAAAAATCGTTTTCGCTAGCTTTGTTTTACCTAATTATTAAAAACAGTACCTAATTTTTCCTAATTATTAAAACAAAGTATGTAATGTTCAAACTGAACGAAATACTAAAAATAAGTTAAAATTATATTAAATGTTTTTGCTTAACCAAGTCTTTGATGTTTCAATCTAAAGAAATTAAAATAAACGATTTGATCACTAGATAGATGACCAATTGAATTTATCTAAATTAATTACGTGTTAGTTCAATTTTTCCTGTACAAAAAATAAATTTAATTAATTCTTAAATAAGTTTAATTAATCATATCTAGAGAAATAAATGGTTAATTATATACTACACTATGTATATGAAATGACTAATTATCTTGAAAGTAAGATTTCTCGTGATTATAAACAGAAAAAAATGTTTAGCTACATGATAACTGCCGCATTGAAACGAAACATCGCACAGTCTGCATAGCTGAACGATAATGACGCTGAACTAAGAGTCAGAAGATGATGTATTCGAATCCCAGTAAACTTAAAATTTCTTTGTTTTCCTTGATTTGTTTTTCCTTTATTTCATGTTCCAGAAGATTCTGGACATTTCTATAAATTACCAGATAAGTGCTCTGAACTTTTCTTACTGTCTCCAGAAAGGAGACAGTAAGAAAAGTTCCCTCTTCCTTACTGTATTCAGGAACTTTCCCTACTTGTATAAAAGTTAAAGTTCTCTCAGTGACAGTGCTCTTAGTTCAGAGTTAAGCTAATAAATTGATTTAATTTTACTCCTGTGTCCTTGAGTTCTATCTACGTGACTTAACTATCATTGGAAAACGTGCAACAATCATTACTTTTCAATTTTTTTTTCACAAATGGTATTAAAAACCTTGCCATATCATGTGATTAAATTTTTCTTTCTTGAATAATTCAATACTTCTGAAAATGATATATTATACATAAATATACATTCCCTTTTTAAACAACGTGAATTTTAATTTAAACAAAAAGAATAAAACAGAAGACGAAATATTCCTAAGAAAAAAATCAATTTAATAAATATTTTTTTCGGTAAATTAAATCATTCTTTTTACCATTAAATATTCAGTATCATTTTTTATTAAATCTGAATAAAACTAAATTTCAAGAAAAAAAAGTGAGAAAAAATTTACATGGTTGTCCGTTTTTTCTTTATATTTCATGATAAGAATAGCATAAAATTAAATTTTGTGGCAATAAAGATTAAGAGTTAATTTGTCTCATTTTATTATTTCATTTTTCATTAATAAGCATAATAAAGATAGTAAAAATAAATATTAAATAATAATTTTGTTAAAAATTTCAAACTTCATTTGTTAACTGCGTTTCTCTTGACGTATCATAAAAGCAAACACGTTTCTTTTTTTACGCATGAGTGCATTTTTATTCTTTGTTTTGGTTAATCTTGTTATCTTAATCTCATTGTAAGGAAGCAATTTTTGACGTGTATGCTGAGTCATTGAATAATTGACAGACATTTGCAATTTCTTATAATCTCCTCAGTAATGTGATGCTAGGTAAATAAATTTTAATAAAAAAAATCAAAACATGAAAACTATTTTATTGTTAAATTAAAATTAGATTTTTAAGAATAAACAAACATGACTTGATTTCTTTAGAATATATTTCATGATTAATCTTCTAAAAACTATTATTATCTACTAGTGAGTATGAAATCTTTTGTCGTAATACTTCCTTATCCATTGTTTGTCAATAATGTCTGGAATAAGAAATTTATTTTAAAACTTCTAATTTACCATCTGATTTAAGAATAATACCATAAATTTGATTCCAAAGAAAAAGAAAGATAATGCTGCTTCAACAATAGAAAAAATCAATATCAGTTTTGATCTTTTGTCGTAACACTTCATTATCCATTATTTGTCAATGATGTCTGCACGAAGAAATTTATTTTAAAACTTCTAATTTGCCGTCTGATTTAAGAATAATACCATAAATTTGATTCCAAAGAAAAAAGAAGATAACGCTGCTTCAACAATAGAAAAATTCAATATCAGTTTACATAAAATACAGACTGTAAGTAAGTGAATACTCTCCCTGAAGATTATTAAAATGAAATGAAACAAAACTCAATCAATATCACAATAAAAGGGAAAAGATTTGATAAATACAGATAAAATATAATGTATGTATTATTGACAACTCCAACATATTGGAATTGCTTAGCTGAAAATCAAAAATTATAGCTGAGATTTTCAATTCCACACAAGTGTTCAATATTCTTTTCTTACATTAATAAATATGCCAATTTTGAAGAGCTATTAAAAGAAAAAGTGCAAAATTTTAGTACTTTTTTTTTGCATTTTTGTTAGAAAAGTAATAGTTGAAATTTAAATTTAATATAATAATAAGAGTTATGTATTAGACCAACAGCAACACAAGGAGCATAAAGATATATATGTTACGGCGTTTAGAAAATCAACATCAGTCAAAGTCGGTGGAATAAACGTATGTTTGAAATCGAACCATTTACTGTATTAAGTTAAACTTTTCAATTCTTATTATTATGTGAGAATATGAAATTGTTTTGGTTATAAAGTTTTAGAGCTCAAGCACTCAATGAATAATTGAGACTGAGAATCGCGTTGTCAATGAATACAGCATAAAAAAATTTCATAAGGGTCTTTTGATCGAAAATATTGATACCTCTTTTAACACTATTGCATTATTATTACGTATGGTTCTTTGACAACAGATGTGATTTTAAAAGGTTGACGTAGCACTATGACATCATAGCTGTTATTTTCATGGAATGCAATTTTTTTCTCAGGAAATTAAGTAAGTTAATTTTTATAATATGTTTAAAAGACTTCGCTTGTGTTTAATAACAATTTTCATATAAGTATTTTCTCTTTCCCCCAGTAAAGAAATTAATTCTGAAACTGTTTTATGATCTCAAAAATTAAGAAGTAGCACATTGTGTTTAGAAAAATATTATTTTTATAAAAACTCTATATAAATTAATATGTTTATGGGAAAATAGTTTATTATTTGGAAATAGCATATATATATATAGAGGGGGGATAGAGACTGATAGAGGAGTCTGGTGATTGTTTGATTGTTTCAAAGCGGTTTAAATTTATTGAGTCAAATTAATGTTAATTTTAGTTAAATTAAACAAATAAGGACTTAAAAATATGTTATCACATGATAACTTGAAATTTGTAGTTGATGCAGATTTCATTTTTTTAGATTTCCAGTGAGCAATCAAATTTTACATAGTCTCTTTCACCTTTAATATTCCAGAAAAGTCGAGATATTCATTTATATACACTTAGCATTTGACATACATAAAAATGGTAGTTGTAATATCTTTATGCTTGAAATAAAAATCACTACTTATTAAAAGCCGTTTTTAAAACAGGTTTTTCTTATATTACTAGGCATATTAAAAACCCAAAACAGAATTAATTTTTTTTGTTTGTGTTCTATTTTTTATTACAGTTTTCAGCATTCAATCGTTATTATATTCTATATTATATTAATTATTCTTAATATATTCTATACTATATTAATTATTCTTAATACTTTCTATATTTTATTAATTATTGAAAGGAATTTTTTTCCAACTTCTTTGTAAAATTGAACTTGAAGAGAATTGGGAATTAATTCCAATCACAGAATAAAATATCATTTTACTGTAGGATTGATGAAATTACATATGCTGAAGAATTTGAAATCTTTCATCTTATTTAAGATCTAGTAACTCAGATGACTAGCTGTTTCGGCGTTTTTATTAGATATATCTTATTTCAGATAAATCGTTTTTAATCGTTTAGGTATTTAAGATTTCTTCATATTGTCTGACATTAAAAACGTGTTATTTCAATTATCATAACTAAGTTCTTATTATCGTATATTCGAACCTTTTTAAGGTATATAAACCTATAACTGAAAACTTCCAATTAATCTTTCTTTTGAATTTTGTAATTTCACTTTTATTTTTCATGTAAATAATAAAGATAATCACATAAATATTAAACATAATCCTTCTTCATCGTACAACAGCAGGAAAAAAGTCAAGTGGCAAAAATATTTGATTAAACAATGAAATATGTTTGAATTTCTGACCAACAATTATATGTATTGTTATAATTTTAATCATGTTTACAATTAATAAAACTGAGTAAAAATTTGCTCACTGTTAAATTGATACCATGAAAATATTTAATTTTTAAAAATTTCAAATAGTTACAAAATTGTCTTTTACGTACATTTTTAATCATAATATTTGGATAATTTATTTAACATTTGAACCAAGCAAGATAATTTATACGATATTGTTTTTTTAATTTAGAAATTTATTTACTTTGCTCTTCTACTTAATTCTACTTAAAGCACATTTAAAAAAACATGGTGGGATGTTTCAATAATATTCTGAAGAATTAATTTGGTGATGCTAAAATAAAAAAATTGTGTGGTTAAGAGGTTATGAAGAATAAAGAGAAACAATTTTTTGGGTTGTGTGTATGGCTTGGAGTAGGCAAGGTGCGAAACAAAATTGGTCGAGAAGTTAAAGTAATTAAAGAAAATTTTCATTGAAAACTAGCTATTGGTTGAACGGCATTTTATTTTCATGACTCTTGATTAATTGCAGTTTTTAATCCGGATAATCTCTTAAAACAAATTTGCCGTTGAGGTTGTTGTTGTCCAAAAATGGGAGGAAGTCGGGTAAAATTTGATTTTGCGGAAAGCATGCAGTGCAACCCTGGCCACATCTTCAAATTTATCAGAAGAAAGAATTACCTTGGTGCAGTCAATGTCTATTTTGAAGAGGTCTGAAGTAATAGAACGACAGATAAAAATATGCTCCTGGTCCAGCTTTATGTCCGGACAGTGTCTATATTCTTTGTAGAATCTGTAACCATCAAGTATGATCCTCATGCCCTCCTGGTGCCCTTTCTTGTATTATTAAAGTTGCGAGTTCTCTTTTATATTAGAGGTAATTGTCAGAAACGTTGAGATACTTTCATTATAAATAACAGTTTCTGAATAATTGTATAAAAATACGCTCCGAATCAGGTTGCATGACTGGACAATGTCTGCATTCTTCAAAGAGTCTGTAACCATCAAACATGATCCTCATGCCCATCAGCTGCCCTTTTCTTGTAACTATAGTTGGGATTTCTCTTTTATAATTGAGGACATTGTCAAAAATGTACAGACAATTTCTTTATAAATAATAGTTTCTGAAGAATTGTAAATGGGATGTGTTAGTTGACGAGAGAGAGATGCTCTAGTAGTGAGGTTTTAAATGCATCCTTAATTGAATAAATGAATAGGTGGCCACAGCTTTCAAAAAATTATGAACTTAAAGCAGTAAGTCTCATCTCGTGTCACTGTTGACAACGCCCAAGGGATTGGAGTTGTTGAATTGTCTTGACAATTATATTGGAACAAAATTTTATTTAAAACTGTAATCAAGCATAACTTTTTGTAGTGATTTAAATTCTTCTCTATTTTGTCTCCGTTTTATGTATGTTGGAAGTTTAGTTAAAGTCCATGGTACACTTACAACGAATTAAATTCCTATTTACATAGAGCTTCATTAATCCTGTTTAAATAAAGGTCATGGTACACTTAAAATGAATTAAATTTGTATTTATACACAGCTTTCTTAATTCTGTTTAATTAACGGTATACACTAACAACGAAATAAATTCCAATTTACATAGATCTTCATTAATTCTAGGAAAAATATAAAATGCAAAATTGATGTAAAATTATATGGAATTCCAAGTGATTAAAAAGTTAATAGAAACCTGGTTGAGAAAATTCGTGTCAGTTCTAGGAATCCTGACAGATTTCATTTTTTGAAATGCTCATATTGATGTGAGGACTTGAAACAAAATTAATGACTTACAACGATTTGTCATTGACTGAATACATTCAGAAAAAAAATGCTACTTGAACACATTTTCTAACAAATATTAAAGTCCAATTCCCTTGAATAATTTTAATTCATGAACTTCGTCAATTTGAACAAATTAAAAATGGAAAAATTATTTTATTATACAATCTTATTTCATTTTAACAATATGTTGTGCACCAGTTAGTCCCCGAAAAATCATTATTAACAATCGAATTGCTTTTGTGATTTATTATGTTGAAGATATCATAAGAAATAACAGATTTTAAAATAAAGATTATTTTTCATTCACAAAATAAAAAAAACATCTAAAAATATGTGGAAAAAGAGTTTTATTTTACTGTCAAAAACTCCTGATATATTTTCAAATATTTTTAAAACAATATTTAATTTTGAATAAAATTCTTTGCTTAAATATTATGATTGATGTTCATCAAATATGAGGAAGAATGCATACTTAAATATGTAAACAATTTACATTGAGAAAAAAATATCTTCAAAAAGGTTAATATTTTAAATTTGAAGTAGGCTAATATCTCTTTTGGTTTTCTAGGATTTCTTAATCACATTTTCATAATTAGAAAACTAATCCAACACCCAAATCATGGACAGCTGGGGTAGCAATTGCAGCCACTGGATGAGGAAGAGGTTCAACGACCTGAACTAAAGCAGGCTGGTGAGAAATCACGTGAACATCAGCAGGATTTTGGTTGGCAGTGCCTGGCTCGTTGGTCCTGACTTGAGCCCTGAATCCGTCATGGTCAGCAACATAGTTGACTTGACGGGCGATTCCTCTTGCATCTGTAAAACCGTAGTTTCCTACTACAGCTCCAGCACCGTTGCCAGTTTCATGTCTGTGCTGTTCACTGAAGTGATCTTTAACAGAGTATCCGAAATTGTAAGGTTGGGGATTATGAGGATGGAGAATCTGAAATGTAAATTATTTTGCTTTATGTTTCACTACATAAACAGGAAAGAGGTTTTTGAATAAAAATATGTCTTCGGTATATGTATATTATCTTCAAAGGTAAAAACTTTTAAAAATATAATTTACATTAATAAGAAAAA
>JAPMOQ010017507.1:40301-53550 GCA_026543055.1 Argiope trifasciata
TAAATCACTCAAAAAACCTCAAGCCAAAACAACAGAATGTTTTCACATGATAAAAAATATTACTTTGGTTTTTAAAATTTGGAGGATTACTGAATACTTTAATGAGTTACATCAGAATTGTAAATACATCAGAATCTAAAGCATGCAAAACTTCAGTTTTTTCAATTCATAAAGGTGATTAGGGCACAACTGTTAGGAATTTGGGGATGAAAAGTAAACAACTGGTAGTTAGATGACTTAAATGGAATAAAACATCCAGAGTATTTTTTCTAGAGTCTTGTTTTGAAAACGCATGTTTAACATGGCAATTAGTAAAGCTTGTGAAATTGAAACAACTATTGATATTTCTTCGAGCTGATTGAAGATATTTCAAACTTTTCAGTGAAACTGCGTTCACAACAAAGGGTTGTTAAAATGCTCGTTGAAAGCTGGTTACATAATGAAAATTCACAAATGCTTGTAGCCACAACATGTGAGAACAGCTTCACTGATTCGAATACGATTAATTAAGTGCATGTAAACCAATCTCGAAGAACTCATGTTTTGCTAGGTGCATGCTATGGAAAACAAAACATGCAGTTTTATAAGACTGGTAATTTATAAAAACACATTAATTGTTTTTATATTCTTAGAAGAACAAGGATAATATGATACAAAATGCAAGACAGCTATTTGATGGCTAATATTGTTGTACTGGCTATCCAAAAGAGATATCTAATTTCGAATCTGGATATGTTAATGAATAAAAAGATGAGATGAATAAGATGAATTTTTTTGAAAACCAATTCATTTTCTTCTAATAACTCAAAAAATTTTTATTTTACAAACCACATTTAAGAAAGAAAAAAGTGCTACCGAAATTATACTCATATTACTTCAAGGAAATTTTATTTTCTAAATTTAATACATGTTTAAAATCATTTTGTTGTTTATTTTATAACAATACAATTCATTGTTTTTGTAACTACCTATTTAGTTCACTCATCTTACAAATAGGTCAAATATTTGTTATGGTGCATGTTATTACTACCATACAATTAGTTAAATTAAAGCAAATATGCTTGAATTAAGAGTAAGCAGTTATTATGCTTGAAGGTTCGTACTTTCTGCGGTTACTTCTTAAAATATAACAGCACAGAAGTGATATTCTTTATTATTTTAAATTCCAAACTACTGTGTATGTAATAACATTTATTATTTTACTGTATTAGACTTTAAAAATATTTTAAGCATATTCTCCAATGATATGTTTAATAAATAAAAGCAATTTTATCTTTACGAGCACATTATGTATACTTTTTCCAACATGTTGCCATCGGATCAACAAGAGCTGAAATTAAAAATTCTCTATGCAAACAAAAAGAAAAAGGAAAGTGTCATCATTAGCTTGTTTCTGTAAGAAATAAAATAACTATTAAACAGCTTTCTTTGAAAAAATTCAAGAAAATTCTTCTGTGATCTTTAAAATAATCTATATTAAGGATTGAACATTTTTGTGTTATTTAAGATAAATGTGAGGATATGTACATATATCAGCTCTAATGGGAACTGAAGACCTTATTTCTAAACCGTGCTTTTACATGGATATTTTTGATCGGAAAATTGGTTTAAATGAAAAAGAAAAATTAAATTTCATATAGTTTGAAACTATAAATATTCTGATGAATTATGCAGTTAAAATTTTTACAACGATTTAATACTATGATCTATAATAAATAATTTTTTTTCCTTAATATAGTAAATTCAATTTTATATAGAATGAAAGAAATTTATTTATTAATCCTGTCAGATATTGCATGAATTATAAAAAAATATCATTTTCTAAATATCAATCCAGTGCTAAGCGACTCTATTTTTTGTAATAGTGTTTGATTTTAGCAATGAAAAAGAATATTAGATTCTGTATAATTTTAAACTTCTTTCAAAATCCAAGTATGAATTTTACACTGAAGTGACAAAAGTCATGGGATAAGTGTTAATATCGTGTTGGTCCTCCTTTTGCCCGGCGAAGTGAAACAACTCGACGTGTCATGGAGTCCACAAGTCGTTGGAAGTCCTCTGCAGGAATATTGAGCCATGCTATCTGTATAGACGTCCATAATTGTGAAAGTGTGGATGGTGCAGGAGTTTGGGCACGAACGGACCTTTCGATGATGTCCCATAAATGCTCGATGGGATTCATATCGGGCAATCTAGGTGGCCAGATCATGCGCTGGAATTGTCCGGATTGTTCTTCAAACCAATCGCGAACAGTTCTGGCCCGGTGACATGGCGCATTGTCATCCATAAAAATCCCATCGTTGTGTGGGTACGTGAAGTCCATGAATGGCTGCAAGTGATCTGCAAGCAGCTGAACATAACCATTTCCAGTCAATGATCGGTTCAGTTGCACCAGAAGGCCGAGTCCATGCCATGTAAAAACAGCCCACACCATTATGCAGCCACCACCAGCTTGAACAGCTTGACAGTTTGGGTCCATGGCTTCGTGGGGTCTGCGCCACACTCGAACTCTACCATAAGCACGTAAAAACTGAAATCATGACATCTGCAAACGCCACGGATTTCCACTGGTCTAGGGACCAGTCGATATGCTCACGAACCCAGGAGAGTCGCTGCAGGTGATGTCGTGCTGTCAGTAAAGGCACTCGAGTCGGTCTTCTGCTGTCATAGCCCAAGGAAGACAAATTTCGCCGCACAGTCCTATCGGACACGTCCCTCGTACGTCCCACCTTGATTCCTGTAGTTATTTGACGAAGTGTTGCGTGTCTATTAACATTGACCATTCTACATAGACGTCGGCGGTCTCGGTCGTTAAGTGCAGGTGGTCGCCCATTGCTCTGTCCATGATGGGATGTGATGCCTGAAATTTCATACTCTCGGCACACTCTGGATACTTTGGATCTCGGAATGTTGAATTCCCTAACGATATCCGCAATGGAATGACCCATGCGTCTAGCTCCAACTAACATTCCACGTTCAAAGTCTGTTAGTTCTCGTCGTGCCGCCATAAATCACGAAAAACCTGTTCACATGAATAACTTGAACACAAATGAAAGCTCTGGAAAACGAACTGCGCATTTATAGTTTTTCGCTGCGATACTACTGCCATCTGTATATTTGCATGTTGCTATCCCATGACTTTTGCCACTTCAGTGTAAAGGAGAGAATTACTGAAATACACTACTGCTCAATGAACAGAAGGATGCAAATCGTACAAAATAATATGAATTACTAGACTATTAAAATTTAAATATTTAAAATATTTAATTGAGGAGCTATTAAAATCAAGTTCCATAAATTATTTAAAGAAAATTTTATCCTTCATTAAAATCAGCGAATAAGTTGATCACCAAAGACGGTTGGTAGGTATATAAAATCTGAAATATTTAAACAAATATATAACAAAAAAACCTGTAACTACATAATACCTCAGTATATTTACAGTTTGCTACATTAAAAACATTATTTTTTACATGAGAAACACTCTTAGTTATTCATCAATTATTCACATTAAAATACTAGAGAACAACACACTTTTTGAGAGTCAACAGTTTTGGCAAACTCAGAAGACTTGCAAAGCCTGAGCCTTTAAAATTAGTTATAAGTCATATTATTTGAGTTCTATGCAGAATTGATCTTTCTGTTATGATTAAGGATATTTAAACGTTCTAACATATGGTTTGCAATGTTTGGTTAAAATCAGTAGTTGATTCCCGAATTCTACAATCTGTCATTATTCTCTTATGAGTTACCAAATAGTTGAACTTCCTCATTAATATAGATTAGACATTTTTTTTTGTGGGGGTGGGTGAGGTGTTAGCTTAAGAGACTTCCTTATTACCTACTGGTGGCCTAAAATTTTGAAGTCCATTTCAATTTTTTTTTCCCGGGCAAGTTTTTAATTTAACAAAATTGAGTAGGCATGGATGATTTTTAGCATTTATACCCTTTTTTTTCATCTTATTAAATATCTTATAGAATCGTTTTTTTTTCTTTTAAATTTTTTAATTCTTTTATGCAATATTTTTATCGAATAATTCAACTCATAAAATGTTTTTCTCGCTTTACTTCATCACTAAACAAAGTTGTAATTTTTATTTTTAAAAAGTTTTATGTATGTTTACAGGAAAAATAATATACCAAAATTTAACAGGCATGGATGATTTTTACAATTAATGTTTTTTTTTTTTTAATTTTACCAAATACCTTATAGAAGAGATTTTTTTAAAAAAAATTCTTTTACATTTTTAAATAGTTTTAGGCAATATTTTTCTCGAATAATTCAACTCATAAAATGTTTTTCTTGCTTGACTTCATCACTAATCAAAATTGTTAATTATTTTTTTTTAATGTTTTGTGAATGTTTACAGAAAAAAATGCACTCAAGCCTGAAGATACCAATCAAAACTAGTGTTCCTAATTTTATCTAACTGATCAGATGAGATATCTATCTGAAATATTCAATACAATTTATCGCATCGTTAGTATTTTTGAATAACAAAGGACAAGTTTTTTACTATAAAGGCCATGCAGAAAACATGAAACACCACAACTTCATCTTCTACAACAAAGTAATTTGTCTTTCAGAAGAAAGTAACAACAATCTTAACCGTAAGTATTGTTCACATTTTTACGCGCTGAAAATTGAAATCCATCATTGTTGCTTGTAACTTTCTTAAAATACCCAAGGTGATAGTAAAAATGATAAACTGTTATTTATATATCGTCATAAATTGTTTACAAATAGCAAGTTACTTTTCAGTCATTATAATAATGGTTTTTCTTTATTTATTATAGTTGTTTTTATGTATAAAGTACAACGTTATTGTTTTTTTATTGCAGTATGTGGGATCCAAAAACTTTCAAAACGTACAAGATAGGTCACTATACTCACATAAAACAAATTTTTCATATAGCACTTTTTTATAGTAGGATTCCGTTAGTAGGGGCTCACTAAGAAAATATAATGAAATTTTTAAATATTTTATTCAAAAAAAACCCCCAATACAAATGTAATGCTTTTCGTCAATGTCTATTGAGAATTGGCACCTTTTGCATGTTTAAAAAGGCTTTTAATGTTTTCAATGGTAACTCTTTTTATATTAAACCAATTGTTCCCTAATTTTAATATATTTAAAATTACTTTTTTTGCAATATGTTTTCATTTGTATTTTTCGCTGCTTTCTTGCAAATTGATTCTTTCGTAAGGTTTTGAATATTTTTAATGCGCATTATTATTGTAAAATAATTAAAATTTAATTTGAAAAAAAATAAAAATAATAAAAGCAAATAAAACCTAAAACATTATTGCCCAGATATGTTCTGAAATTCGCATACTTTTAAGGACTTATTATAAAGGTATTGTTTCTATTGTTTTTTGCTTGAAAATAATATTTTGGTATAATATTTTTAAATAGTTTTCATTAATTAATGTTCCTTTAAGTAGATAATATGGCTTTTTTCTTTTGGCGACATAATAAAGAAGGATCAATAAAAAATTTGCATTGCGATAAGTTTATTTTTAACTATATTATTAATACAATAAACTTATAATTGATCGAATAAAATATAAATGATTTACAAATATATGAATATAAATTTACAAATAAAGATACAAATATAATTGAAAGCAATCCTTCCCTTTTAAATTTCGTATTTGAAAATTTCTGGAAATATAAAAACATTTCTTCAATTATGTTTAGACAACATTTTTAAATTATAAATCTTTATTTATTAATGTAAATAAAATAATTACAAAATTATTTATTTTCAGATGTTTCTCTTAATTGTATTAGCTTGTATTTCTCTCAGCCAAGCCAGTCTCCTCTACAATGTGAGTATTACATTTGCAATATAGAAATTGATAATGCATTTATTAATTTTTAACAATTTTTTTGTATAATGTTTGATTAACCTCAATGGAAATATTTTTAACTGATATATGTTGTAAAGTTGCTACCAAGCAGTTTTAAATTATCTTGAATAAAAAGCTGCATTTCTGAATTTAATTTATCGTTTAACAACTAATTATGTTTACATAAAAAAGCACTGAAAGCGCCCTGTATTTTGGTTAGTGAAATATTCAAAAAATGTATAGTTTGAGGCTTTTGCAATAAAACAGTTTTATTGTAGTCTATAGTTAAAATGTACATTATAAAAGGGATTGCTGACTTGTAAAGACATGTTCAAAACTCATCCGTTACTGGATTAGATAACAAATTCGAAAGTTTGTTAATATACATTTTATTCATCAAATTACATCAATACTCATTTCTAAACTTATAAAGATCACTGTCTGAACGTTTTTCTCCGTTGAAAATAATTCATGCAAAATTCACAAATATTGATACAACATAGTTATATCAACATCCCGATTTTAAAGCAACGTTAAGACAATTTTGGGAAAGAATTTTGAATTTAAGTCAGATGACGGGGCCGACATTTGAGTTAGCAGTCGCTCTCCAAGATACTTCCCCATCCCAGCTTGAAAATGGACCACTGTTTCCGCAATCTTAAAATGGAGAAAAGTAATAACACAGATCAGTTACATTTCTCTTGCAAAGATTAATCTGAAGAATTGCTAAGAATCTAATTCTAACAATAGGCCTCAACAAGACCATTGGCTGGTTATAAACCTGAGGTAAAAACTAGTAACACTAATTAAACAAACTAATTTCTTTCATGTTCGTATGAGGCTTGAAAATTTTTAAAATCTATAAGTTTCATCTGCTACATCATCTTCCAGACTACCAAATATTTCCATTAAAAAAATCTTACTTGCTACCAGAACTTGAAAGATTCATGTTAAAATATGCCTAATCTTCTTCTATATAAGATGCTCTCTATTGAAACGAAGCGTTCAAATATTTCAATCCCTTCTTGAAAAAACTAATTAATTTCCGATATTTCTATGATCTTTTTTCCAGGCTTATCCTCACGCACGCCCTTACCAAGCCGGATACTACATCAGGGAGCCTCATCGTCATGAACACGTTGAAGTTGCTCGAGATCACGGAGGTGCAGTTGCAGGCCGATACGGTTATCTCGATGCCAGGGGAATCGGTCGACAGGTGCATTACGTCGCTGACCACGCTGGACTTAGAGCTAATGTACACACCAATGAGCCAGCACTAGTCCACAACGCACCAGTCGCTGCTGGTATTGTGTCCGATGCTCTTCTAGCTCGTGGTGTAGCTGCTGCAGTTCCTGCATATAATCCAGCTCTCGGTTACGATTATGGATTGAATCCATATGGTTTGGCATACAACAGATTAGGTCTTGGAAGTGCTTTAGGATACACTGGTCTTTTGGGAAGTTACCCAGGTCTCTTGAAAAAGTAAAAACTGATACCTCGAATTTGTGAATCTCGTTTTCTTTTGACACTGTGAATTTTTCACTTTTTTTTCTCTCAAAATTAAACTTACCTTTCTTTTCTTGAACCAATGCAATATAAATTTTTTTTCTTTTGATGATTTTTATGGCAATCAGTTCTGTTGTTATTTTCTTCTGAATTTGTATTAGAAAAGAATAAATTGGAATTGAATATATCCTGCCTTATTTTTTTATGAATGAAATCTAAACTGTTGAATAATTTTTGCAAAATATCAACTTGTGTAACTATTATATCAATTTTAAAAACAATTATTATTTGCATTTCGTAAGTCATTATAAAGAAGATAGACAGCTGTTAGAAAGGAATATAACACACAGTTTTATCTATTACTGAAATATTTAAGAGAAAATTTATAGAAGAATTCTTAAAATTACAAACTTTATTCAATATTTTTTTATTTTTAATTCTTAATTAAAAGTAATTGATTTTTTAACAAATTTTGAATTCTAATTTTTTTAGCATCATATATGATTTTTGTAAAGCAATATTAGTAGTCTTCGTATCTTCAATTCTTTTAACATTTGAGAATCAATCAATATATTTTAACATATCATCTCGAATAATAATTTATTTCTCACAAAATTAATTTTCAGGAACTTAAAATTGAGCATGTAGTACCAATTAATATAAAGTATAAAAGCGTGCTATTAAATTAAATATGAGCTCGTTACTATTTAGTATTAAATAAAATTATATACTTTAATCCTTTTGGTATGAAAAGGAGAGCTACTATCTTTTTACTTTCGCTATACAACGCATAGAGAAAATGTAGTAATCGCCAAAAAGTTGAAACTAAAGATTTTGACCAATCTCCGCTTTTTAGATCCCCGTCAGCTTAAAAAAATGTTTATCTGTCTCTATTTTTGTCTGTAACAAAGAAAACATCAAACTGCTTTGTGACAGATGCTTGTAATGACTGTGAATGCTTTGTAAAGACTCCATACCAAATTTCAACTGTCTTGCTTAAGACAGTTGATCTTTGGTATACAGTCTTTACAACCATTTTGTAAATTTCTATCAAATTTTTAGTAAAATATTTTTCGAGTAAGTCTGTCCATTCCACTGTTCGAATATAGTTTAACATGAAAACTACAAAACGAAAAGATCTTGATAAATATAATTCAATATCACCAATCAAAATCAAAAAATATTTTGATCGTCTTTGAGTAATAAGTAAATGCGTTAGTTCGAAAATGAAATGGCTTAAATATATCACATTTGGTAAATGATTTTGTGACTATTTTTTCAAAAATTGGTGGAGAAAAAAATAATTTAGAACACAGATTCAATTTTCGTCAAAATCATATCAGGAATTAATTGGGGGAAAAATCCAACTTAACAAGGATGACGCGCAATACACAGTAAAAACATTAAAAAGTTCACATCATAAGTCAATATTTTGTAACTATTGTATGTCACTGTCATGTAAGGCGCTCTTCAGCATGACCAATTTATCAGAGATTGCAAGAAATTTTCAGGGAGACTAATCCCACTGATTACCTGAATGATTCTTCAGCAAAAAAGCACTCACTCATAATAATAATAATATCGAATTTCCCATATAAAATATTTCGATTGTCTAATTTTTTAAAAATAAATATGAAGAACAATTTCTGTTAAATGAACAGAAATAACAGATAATTCAAAAACAAAAATATGATTCAGAAATGAAATAATAATTTCATAAGGATTCAGTTATTAAAAATATGAATGCTACTTTTGGGTATTCTTGTCCTTAATATTTCTTTCAAGATTAGTTAACTAAAAAAAGAACGTACGAGACACACTGTATAATCATATAAATATTCCTAAACTATCAGGTGTAGTGCTATTTAAAAATAACTACATTATCTTGTATTCATGGAATTATTTTTGTCAACAACAACAACAACAACAAAAAAAAAACGAATCAATTTAAAAAAATTTTTTCTTGGAAAGAAGAAAAAAAAAATGTCTTTCAAAATTTTATTTTAAGAATTTCAATTTCTGATAGGAGATTGAAACGAATACTACTAACCAAGAATATCAATAAAGAATCCTTATCATTAGAAAAATGAGAAGATGAGTTTGCCGAATTTATAATTTAAACAATTAGTTCTTTTAATTTTCTATGAAGAATATGCCTTAATGAATTGTTAATAATTGTATTTAATTATTATTTAACTTAGACTAAAGAATTTAAGAATCAATCTATGATTATTTTAATATCATGTGATATAATTCTATTTAAATAGAATTGCAGATTTAGCATTAAAGTAAGTTTTCCTAATAATATAAGCAGAAATTCCTTTTATAGCTACATGAAAGCCTTCATTGGAAAAAATAAAGCAATCACTAAATTATTGCTTTTTCTTTTTTATACTGGATTTAAATTTATTTGCTATATCATTAAATGAAGTTGCAAATTTCTGTTTAATCAATATTGATGTTAATTTTAAAAAGAAATATAAAAAATTTAATTCAATTCCTACTTAGGTCAACAAAGAATTTTTTTTTTTATTTTAGTTACTTTTTATTTAATAATTATCTAAAAAGTCTTTAAGTACAAAAAAATATCAATCTTTACGAGAATCGATCTGGCATTCTTCACCTTCACGTGAAAAAGGCTGAAATCCTGGCATTTTATAGATTGAGCTATTGACTACTATTTGCAATTTTCATTACAGACTTCTAAAACTCTATGTAAAGAATTAAAAATTAATTAAAATAAATTCATTAAAAATTAATTAATTAACCATCAAGTGTCATCCACTACTAGTTTTATATATTACTTTTATATTATTTATTAAAATTTTTAGCTTGGCGACAGTTTCGGCCACCATTTGTAGACTTGGCTATTCTATTTTAAGTATTAAAAATTAATGAGATTTCATTCATGCATTCGAAAAAACTGTATTAACATCCAAAGTCATCCATTATCAAAAAATGTAATTGGACTTGAGTGAATGAATAAAAAGTATTTTATTAACGATTGCAATTTGAACAAGATATGTAAATATATATAAGGAGATTGTGAACTAATAGTAGGAATTGAAATGAAATATAAAATATTTTTAGAACTAGTTACTCAAGTAAAACTAATAAAACAAATAATAAAATTATTAAATTAGTTAAATGATTTTAGAAATTATTTTTATTGATATGGCAATTAAATACTCAAATTTTGTATTCATCTGAAGTACAACGTAACATATATAGATTTTTCTTTTTCAAATTTAATTTTCACAAATATTTTGAAACTGTTTGTATGACATCATTTGTAATTGTCGAAATATTTTTAAAGATCGATTTGTGTTTCTTTTCTTGCATTCCTACTCATAAAAAATTATTTAAATCCGTTTTTTGATAGCAGTGGTTTTTTTTATTCAGATAAACCATGGCTATCAAAAAAGGGCTATTATTTAGTTGAAGTTTCAGAATATAATGCTAATGTCTATTAAAAACTTTTACCACTTATTTCCATCTTTATGACAGATACTTAAATTGAATTTCAAAAATGTATGTCATATATTTATTTTTAAAAAAATGCTTTTTCCAAATTTTCATCCTTTATTTATTTAGTTTTTATTCATTGACTCATGATCCCATTAATCAATTATTAGATTTTGCAGTTCCATTTATAGGATTTTTTGAATATATATTCATTTTAAAGGCCTGTTATATACTTTTCCTCTAAAAATAATAGCGTTTTATTTAAATTCAAAAATTCGATATCATCTTTATCTTGTAACAATCAGGGTAAACCACAGAGGACAGTTTTGCATAGATTGCTCAATAGCTTTCAAATTTACTTTAGATGAACAATTTGGGGTATTTAGTTTTAAAGTATAGATTCATTCCATTACTACCGCTATTCCCGCTTTCATTGTAATCCTCAAAGACGACATAAATAAACATTCTTTTATCAAAGAAAACCATTTGTGGTAAGGCACACCAGGTGAACAACGTGTCCACCACACACATGTTTTGTATCCATCTCCCTACTTTTACACCATAAGGTATTCAACATTACATTATACCAGGGAATGAATATTGATGGAATATATACGATTGATTATATACATTGATAATATATATTCCTCCAAGAATGTTCTCCCAAATGCATGATTGCTATCAGGTACTTCACTATAGATGTATTTCTACAAATTTTCAACATAATTTTCACTGAATGCTAGGATGTTTGGAACAAATATACGTTAGAAAAAGTGGAGAAACCTGAAATACCCTAAAAATATCCTGAACATAATAATACAAGAATGATACTATATATAAAATTATATGATTTCGATGAAATTTCTTTTTTAAAAAACTTTTTAGTTGTCTTAACCAGTGTGACAGTTAACAAATCATATATTAACATTACGCAATAAACCATACGTAAAAATACATTAAAATTTTTAATGTTCTTTCTTCAAAACTAAGTCCTATTATAGAAGATTAATTCCAACCTTCTTCAGTGGAATGGGAACTTATTTGTACTAAATTTCATATTTAAATATATCAGTTATAATATTTTTTATTTTGAAAACAATTTTATAGATGTGAGAATTTTTTTTCTCTTAAGCCTTTTACGTCTTTTTCCGTCTGATTTACAGCGTTACGGTTCTATTATTATAATAAAAAGAAATTATTATCCATTAAAGAAAGAAAAGGAAATATTTTCAGTGGACCAAAATATCAATAAATTTTATTTAAATTTTGAGAAACTCTTCTCTTATTGGATATTTACTGTGTAAATAGTAACTATAATTTGGGAACTCTAGGCATAATTATCCTATAGTGTGCATTTTTCACCAATTTTTGTTTCTCGCTATTCACATAATATATGTCAACGGTAATTATTCACATTATCAATATTAACAAATTAAAATATTTAAATCGGGATTTTTGAACGAAACTTTCTTCGATTCTTTGTAAACGTTTGTAATAGGTAGAAAGAAAAAAAAAATGCGAAAATTTATTAAGTGATGTTGACAAGCAATACAATATGTTATTGAAGGCCGTTCCTTTTTACCTTGCTTTCTTCCATTCAAAAATGTACAAAAACCTCAAATTATTATTTTTCCAGCTAAAATTAGGAATTCTGTAAAGGCTTTCATGTAATTATGGAGAATTTAAAACCCATTTCATTTAAATTAGGTTCATTTGTGATTATTATTATTGTTGTTTTTAATCCTGGGCGCTTCAGAATGAATAAGTGTGCCATAAGCATTATTAAAAAATAGAATGAATGTGAATGAGCTTCAATAAAAAAACATAAGAATATATTTCTGCATCTTTTCCGAAAATATATTCATTTAACAGTTATTATTTATTTTCATAAAATATTATGCGGATAAAGGGGAAAAAATTAAGATTTTCATTTATGGTTTACAGGAAATGAATTTGTTCCCAAATACAATTCTGAAACTCATTGATATGTCAAAAAGTTTTAAATCTAAAACAAAACCCTATTTCTTATTTAATGAAGCCAGTGATTTTTTTCCGATCCTTTATTCAGAATTTGGAAAGAAAAAAAAATTATGAATAGAGAAAGTCTTGCCACCCTTATGTCAAAATGTAAATATAGCAAACAATATACTCTCAGGAAAACTTAGTATATACATATTTCTATTTTACACAATGCAATTCCAACTCCATTGTTTATTTTATGCATAGATTAAAATATAATGTGCAGAGTCAGTTATCAATTTAAAATAAACATAAAGATGCATTCTCGAATGACAATTAAAAGCTGAATATTAAATATATGTATTATATAAAAATTTTAACATTCATATAAAAATATGACTCGGATGGTATTTTATGTTTTTTTTTTTTAATGTGCTTATGAACTTCGGAAACCTAACAATTATG
>JAPMOQ010017518.1:0-37860 GCA_026543055.1 Argiope trifasciata
GGTGCAGGGGAAGCATTGTCCAACCGTAAGGTCAGGATTCTGGAGCCAACTCCTGAGAGCCAATCAGAGGAGTTCAGCTGAAGTCGCGTTGAAGATGTCTCTGGGAGATGGAAGTTGGTTGGTTGGTTTGTTGGTTTGTTTTATTGGCGCAAGAGCCAGTCCTGACCATACTGCGCAAACGTATGGTGAATAAACAAGTTCATGGTGTTAAAATATATTGTGATTTTGCATAAAATATGTTAAAATTCTAAAAACATTGAAATTTTTCATGATAATTGATAAGTACAATTAGTTAGTTTTTCACATTGCGTCATTAAATCTAAAATAACAGCAGGCATAACGTAAGTTTATGAAAGGATTAAATATTGACCAAGTAAACAATATGAAATTAGAAAAATGTAGATGTAGAAAGATGTAGAAGAAATTATGTAGCGTGATAAAACCAAAAGAAAATTCATGACAATAAATACCAATGTTAAAGAGAAAAAATTAAGCAAAAATGCTAAATATTTTTGTATTTTGCCGGAATAACATACTTTCTTTTTTCTCTTTTGGGCTTCTGGGAGATGGAAGAGGTCTACCAGAGTTCAGAAACAGTCAGGGTTCTGGATCGAAAGTGCTACTTCGTGTAGCCAATCAGAGAGCAGCTACTCACAGGGAAAGTAGTAGAGGACTCAGCAGTCAGGAAGTATGGGGAAAGTACAACGTGGAGTGAGAATATGCTGTGATTTATTAAAAATGAGCAGTTAATTTTACAAAGTTATCTATTAAAATGGGTGTAGTTAAAGCAGAATATTACGGGGTCTCCTAATTTTAGGATGTGGAGAGTATTTGGTTATGTTTAAAATTGCTTCATTATCGTGCGAATCCAGATTTTAAAAAAGTTTTTGGCCAGTTTTTTAATGAATTCTTTAAGTGGGGGAAATTTAAGGGCTTTGTACATATTAGTATTAGGCATGTACCAGTGGCATTTACAAAATTTTCTAATTAAATTTTTTTGTTGAACTTCAATGATTCTTAAATTAGATTTAACAGCATATCCCCACACCGGACAAGCATATGTTAATACTGGACGCAGGTAGGCAGAGTAAATAAGCATTTTGTAATCCCTATGCATTTTGGGGTCTCGAGAAATTAAGGGAAAGAATTTACGGGTTAGGTCTCGAAACTTATTTTTAAGATAAATAAAATGCGACCTCCATGATAATTTATGATCTAAAATAACACCTAAATATTTACATTCCTTAGACCACGGGATATTTTGGATTTTAATTTTAATAGGCCTGTACGTTTTATTAGATTTAAATTTAGAAAACATTATTGCCTCAGTTTTACTGGGATTAATTGCAATTTTCCATTTAGTGAACCAGTCCTCGAGAGTAGTCAGGTGTCTGGTGAGAGCTATGGAGATGAAATTTGGATTTTTGTTTCTAGCTAATATTGCAGTATCATCCGCGTACATACACAACATTGTGTTAAATTGTTTCGTGATGTCGTTAATATAGAGAGAAAATAATATGGGTCCTAATTTGGAACCCTGTGCGACACCTGCTTTAATTTGTTTGATGTCAGAGAGTGTACTATTAACTCTGACACAGAATGATCGATTATATATGTATGATTTAAAAATTTTGATATGTTGGGATATTATATGTGATTAGCTTGTAGATGAGGCCATCTTGCCAAACTCTGTCAAAGGCTTTCTGAATATCTAGGAGAACAGCGGCAGATTTTTGATTATTTAAAAACCCCTCTTCTATGTATTCAACTACCCTGACTAGTTGGTGAGTAGTAGAGAGGTTTTTCCTAAAGCCAAATTGTTCGGGGCAGAGAATATTATTATCTTCAAGAAATTTATTTAGTCTGTTTAAAATAATTTGTTCTGCTATTTTGCTTAATGAGGGGAGTAGCGAAATGGGTCTATAACTGGTCGGATCAGTGGGGTCTTTACCAGGTTTTAAAATAGGGGCAACGACAGCAGTTTTCCATTTCGTAGGGAAGTTGCCAATGGCTAAAATTTTATAAATAATAGTTTGTAACAGAGAAATTAAATTAGGGGGAAGATTACGGATGATTCTATTATTAATACCGTCAAGTCCTGGAGCTTTGTTTACATTTAGCTTTTTAATGCATTCATTAATTTCAGAGATAGGTGGGGGGCTAATTTCATTAAAATAGCTAGGTAAGGAATTCTGAAAGTCTTTGACTGTGTTATATACAAGCTTTTCTGTTTCAGAGTGAGTGAGGTTATTTAATATAAACTGTGTCTCGAGGCTGTTAGTCAAGCAGTTTGCTTTATCAATATCAGTATCTGCAATATTAGCCGGGCCTTTAAGGGCGGAGATTTTGCTTGTTTTCTTTTTAAAGGATGAGGTAAATTTCCAAAATGAGCCGTCATAGGTATTAGCGTTGATGAGCTTGTTAATGAATTTCATTTTGGTTAGCTCTTTCATTAAGTTTTTGAATAGATTTATTTAGTTTGTTCATTATTCTCTTGAAGACTGGGTCCCTGGTGTTTTGTAAGAGTTTTCTGGCATAATTCCTTTCTTTTCTTAGAGTTCTAATTTTTGGGTCTATAAACCCTTGAGTGATTTTGAGTGGCTTGGATGCATCATTTTTGGCTTCAATAATAATTTTTTCAAAATATTCCACTAAGTCATCAAGTTGTTCCGGGGTATTGATATCGGCGTTATAGTTAAGATTTTTATTGGAGAGAATGTGTTTAAAGTTGTTCCAGTTTGTAGTAATTTTTCTATTGTTATCAGGGAGAGAGTATTTGAGGTAAAAATTTAAAATTACTGGATTATGATCAGAGCTTAAATCTGGGACAGAGGTAATATCATAGGGGAAAAGGAAGTCTTTAACAATTGCGAGATCTATTGTACTGGCCGAAAATACACCATATCTAGTAGGGGAGCTAGGAGCTAAAATTTCAAGCCCTGCTTGAGTGGCGAAAGAGTATAGAGAATTACCTCAAGCATTATTATTTAGACAGCCCCAACTGATATGATGGGCGTTATAATCGCCACAAATAATTTGGTTCGAGCTAATTTGGATTAAGTTTTCTAAGTCAAATGTAAATAAAGAATTATCAGAGCTAGGGGAGATATAAATTGAGGTAAGAGTAATTGGCTCATTAAATATATTAAGAGCAACTACTGATGCTTCAACGTAGTATAATTTAGGGGGGATAATTTCCTGATGTGGGATGCCGTTCTTAATTAGTATGGCAGGGCCACCTTTATTAGAGTCAATTCTGTAACTGTAGTAGGAAAGGTAGTTAGCCAGAAAAATCTTTCTTTATGATCTAAGGTGGGTTTCCTGAATAAGAATAGCATCGGGGTTATACTTATTTACAAATGATTTAAGGTCATTTATTTTGTTGGAAAGGCCATCTGCATTCCAGTAAACGATACGCAAGCTGTTGCACTTGAACGTTAATTAAGATAGAGAACAGTAAGTATCTCAGAGATAATGAGCGCTCTACTTAATTTATTTGTGGCCGAGTTTAATTTCCTGAATAGTCCTAGGAGTTTTGGGCATTGATTGATAAAGTTATTAATTTCATTTAAACCATCGTGAAGTTCTTTAAAATCATTTGAATTTAGTCCGTGCGTGTTGATGTCGTTTAACACTGTAGGTGCTACCTTCTCAAGTAAGCTGCCAGGTGTTTGTCCGTCTTGTGGCGCCATCTGTCGCTCTGTTGTTGGTCGTAGAAGATCTGCGTAAGAAGTGTCTTCCCTAATGTATGATTGATTAAAATATGACGGTGTTCTTGTATTCATGAAATTTAATCTGTTTTGTTGGTGGGTATTAGTTCTGGGAAATTTTTCACATCTTCTATAAGAGGCGACGTGCCCTTCCTTTTGGCAGTTAATGCATTTAGGCACATCTATTTTTCTTTAATTTCACAGTCCTTAGTTTCGTGCGCTTCGGCACATTTTAAGCATCGAGGAGTGATGTTACAACAGCTAGCTAGCGCTGTGATGGAAATAGTTACATTTGTAACATTGTCGTGTAATGTTTCTTGCCCTATAAGGCTCAATTAACACTCTGAGGTAGTTAACACTTTGCAGCTCATAGATCTGTTTAGCTTCCTCGCAGCGGTTAAGCTCAATGAGAAAGAACGATAATTCCCTTATCGTTCTGGTTTGTTTGAGCTGTGAAACTTTGATGACGGGTAAATGTAACTCATTTTTTAAGTGGTGTTGAATTTCGTCTTTGTTATAATTATGGGGTAATTAATCCCTTGATGACGACTTTAATGGGCCGTTCTTCCTTCGGCCTGATAATATAGTAGTCGTAGCCACGATCCTTAGCGTGACCTTGGATTTTTTGGTGTTGTTCACGGGTGGTAGGGAAGATTTTAATATATCCGTTTGTAAACTTATTGTCGGTGGGTTCGCATACTTTAGTGATTTCAGCCAAGATTTCATTATAGTTTAGCATAATTGGTGGTATTTTGGGAAGAACGACAGTGCTATCATTTGTTTGGTTGTCATTATTATTTTGGAGTGGAGTAAATCGATTTTGTGTGGTAATTTCCTGCTTGTTAGTTTTTTGCAAATTACGTGCCGTTTTTCTCTTGGTTGGAGAGATAAACTGACTTGAGTTATCGTTTTTTTCAGATTGAGTGGGGGGTCTATTAGTGATACAATTCACATCCTGACAAACATACTGAGACATACTACCTTGCGTCTCCTCCAAGCGCTTGACAGCATCTCGTCTTTTTTCTTCAATAGTGGCATAATGTGGATGATCGCTATTCATTCCTATCCTATTTAAATTCAATAACATTTGACATAATCCGTCTAACTCATTTCTAGTGTTGGCGCAAAGGGTTTCAACTTGCGCTTTTAGTACGCAATTCTCACAGATAACGTTAACGTTATCTGCTCTTTCATTATTATCGTTGTCAATCGCGATATCGTCACCAGCATCCGCCCGAAGTCGCTTGCTCCCAGCATCCTCTAAATTACCACCGTTCATGACGGTGGCTAGCGAGAGAATGACGAAAATTTTGAGAAATGTGAATAGAAAGTGAAGAATGAATGCGTTGCCTTTTAGTGGAGAGGTTTCTACGAAGTACCCGCCTTGCGAAGCAAGGCTATCTTCGATCCTGGTGCATACGAGAACCTGGCGTCGTAGCATGCACCTGGCTGGACACAAGGAATGAATTTTGGGGCGCCATCCCCGATCGGCAGAAACTTGATGACTCGGCTACATCGTCTAGACAGGAGTACGGCAGGTCTTGGAATGCCAATGATGTGGGTGGTTGTTTGAGAGCGTCTAGGCTCGGGCGCCTTTAATCTCTCTTTCAGCTAGATTGAGTATTTAATTAAATAACACTGTAATTTTAACCTAAATTTAGATTTTTTTGTTATTGTATTTATTGTATTGTGTATTGTTCTTATTTACATGTACACTCTCACATATACGTCTCTTTCACACACACAAATAAATAAAATAAAATAAAAATAAAAGTAAATGATAAAAGGAAAGAAAGTTATATAATTAATTTATATACAATGTAATAAGCAATTGATTATATGGCGATGTCCTAATATTTATATTGGCAGGTGCCGAGTTCGTGGCTAGGAGGCAAGGGGTCCTGTCTAATTAAGTAGAGTGCGTGGGCGTCGTCTATTTTTGTTGCCTTTGGGGTCATAAGGCGGTATTTCTTTTATTGCAGTATTATTGCTATTGTCCAGTTTATTGTAGTAGTTTATCGCTAGTTTTTTAAAGTATTCCTCAATGATTGGGAGTTTTAGATCTTTGAGAATGTTGTTATTTCTGACGAACCAGGGCATATTTGAGATTTGTCTCGCAGTAATATTTTGCAGTGTATTTAACCTATTAATGTGAGTTTTGGCTGCAGCTCCCCAAACGGGCGATGCGTATGTGATGAGTGGGCGCAGCAGTGACTTGTACAATAGGAGTTTATTACCTAGCGAGAGTTTTGAATTCCGGCTCATTAGCGGGTATAGTGCGGCTTTTGCTCTTCTATATTTTTCTCTTATTTTGTTGATGTGGGGTCCGAACGTCAGTCCTTTGTCCAATGTTACCCCGAGGTACTTGACTTCTTTCTCCTATCCGATTGCATGCCTGAATAGTTTTGGGGGGTTGGGGTTTTCCCTTCTTCTAGTGAAGAGTATGGCTTGGGATTTCTCCACGTTTATTTTGATTTTCCATTTTATTAGCCAGCTGCCGAGTCCTTTCAGGTGGTTATTTAGGTTGTTTATTAGTTTGTCCCTTTCTTTGTGGGAGCTTAAAATGGCCGTGTCGTCTGCGAATAGGCAAATATGCGTATTTTTGGTTTGGGGTTATGTCGTTTACGTAGAGATTGAAACAAATTGGTCCGAGTTTGGAGCCTTGAACCACCCCTGCTTCTGTTGTTCTGTGGGTGGAATAGTCTTTGCCTACCCTTACTTGGAATTTTCTTCCACTGAGGTATGATGAGATTATTAAGATTAATCTGTCAGGAATTTTTAACTTGATTAATTTATATATGAGCCCGTCGATCCAGACCCGGTCGAAGGCTTTTGCGATATCGATGAAGACTGCTGCTGTTTCAATGGAATTATTCAGGCCTTCCCTAATTAGTTCAGTGACCCTGGTTAGTTGCTGGACCGTTGACAGTCCCTTCCTGAAGCCAAATTGGTAAGGGATGAGTTTATCTTCGGTAGCTTTTTCCAGTCTATTGAGTATAATTCCTTCAACTATTTTACTGAGAAGAAAGTAGGCTTATTGGTCTTTAATTTTCTGGTTTTTGGGGATCTGTTCCTGGTTTGTGAATGGGGACGATGATTGCTTGTTTCCAATTGGTGGGAAAGTAGTTGAAGGTAAAAATGCTATTGACTATTTCGGTTATTTTAAAAATGTTCTTTACTGGGAGGTTTTTTAGCATGGTGTTGTTTATTTCATCGAATCCGGGGCTTTTCCTTTTTTTCAGTTTTCCTAGTGCTTCCGCCACTTCAGCTGGGGTGCATGGGGTCAGGTCCTCTCTATATGTTTTTTCCATAAATTTTCCATTTTTTTCCATTTTTTAATTCTCTTTTCGACTGTCTGCTCCGTTGGGGGGTGGGACAGGTTATTATTTTGGAAATGTTTGGCCAGGCTGTCGGCGATTGCTTCCGCTTTTTCTTGATCTTTATAGGCTATTGTTCTTTCTGTTCTAATCGGAGGGATTCGAAACTTGTTATTTTTGTATTTTTTGACTAGTTTCCATAGGGAGCCTTCCACTGGATCTAGACTACTGATGTATTCTTTCCAGTTTTGCTGTTCTCTATCTTCCTGCAACTTATTTAGGTGGTTTTGTGCTCTGTTTAGATTATTTTTGTCTATTGGGTGCCTTGTGCGCTGCCAAATTTTCCGGAGCCTATTTCTTAATTTAATTTGTTCTTTAATTTCTTCGTTTGGTTTTATTTTCCTTCCAGCGGCCCGTTTCTTTAAATGCTGTTGTGATTTCCATCGAGAGGTCTTGGAATTGACCAGAATAAGAACATTTGTCGGGAGAGTCTAGGCATTAGCCCTTAATCTCCATTCCCTAGAAGTAAACTTTTAACAATGGCATAGTACAATTGCTTTGACCTAATGATGTAGTGCAATAGTAGTAAAAGGTTTTAGTAGCTGTTAGCAAAACATTAAGAAAAAGAAAAAAAAAAGAATTAAAATTAAAAAAAAAAAAGATGACGAGATTTGCATAAGGGAAAAAATAAAATAAATGAGGAGGGTGGGATATGGGTTAGTAGTTTGATGGCTGGTCAACAATTCGGCTGCTCATTCGTCATGGCTGGGTGGCTTCGGCTGGCTGGAGTCTTCAAGGCAGGCAGGAGCGCATCAGGTGCATTCTTCAGGGCGATTTGGCAGGTTGGGGGGGATCTCCGTTTGCTTTTCAGCAGGTGTTCTTTCGTTCTTCTTATCTTGCGATTTCGGAGGGGTGGTCTATTGTAGTTTAGCTTGGGTTGCTGCTATTGTTTGTTTAGAGATTTGCTGCGAGGGTTAAGTCCTGGGTGACTGGGTTATGGAAGGGTGCTCTGCAGTGAGTAATCGAATGCTTCCGCTTTTTTTTGTGGGTTGATTTCGTTGTCTAGTTTAGTTAGTAGATCTTTGATGTTCGGTATAGCTTGCATAATATTTTTTAGGTGCTTGACCAGACGGAAGATGTCAGCTAGATCTTGATTTTCTTTTCTTGTATTTGGGTGCATTGGGATATTGTTGCTGGCTGGTGCGGTGTGGCTATTTTCTAGTTGCGGTACTTCTTGGGAAGGTTTTGGCTTAAATAGGGAAGCAAATGATTTGCCTGTTTGGATCGGGTTCGAGCTTCTGATCTTTGGGAATTTTGGGCAGCCTCGATATGAGGCAGTATGCGGACCTCCGCAATTTGCGCCTTTTTTTGTGGATTTTCTTTTTCTTTTTCGGGGCATTTCCTTGAGTCGTGTGGCTCTGCACAGATGACGCATCTTACTTGCATTTTGCAGTTAGCGCTGGTATGGGCGAATGATTGACAGGCAAAGCATTGCCCTACAAATTTTCTAATAAATTTTTCTATTTTAATCCGCATGTACAGGAGGGAGGTTTCTTCATATATTTTATTTAGGTTCTTAGATTTCAACAAGTGAACTTGGAATATTGGAAGGAGGTTTTTCGTGCGAAATTGCTTAAATTGGTTTACTTTTGAGATATTGTAACCTTTATTTGTTAGTTCAGCTTCTATTTCTTCGCAGGTGGTATCGATGGGAAGGCCTTTAATGACTATTTTTATTGGCTTTTCTAATTGAGTGGATGTTGCATAGTATTCAAGTTTTTCTTGGTCAAAATAGTTCGTTAGTTTTCTGTGATCTTCTGGGGATTCGCAATAGATACTGAGATTGCTTCCTGTTGGTCTCGCTGTACATTTTATTTTATGAGTTTCATTTATTCTTTTCGTTATTATTTTATAGTTTTCCGTTTTCTTCAGGACTATTGGGGGTATTTTCTGTTCGTTAATACTTGATTCATTAATTTCTTCAACTTTTTTTCCTAGTGCTTCGTATTTATTTTTAAGAACAATTTCGGGGGGTTGTTCCGTGGCTATTTTTTTAATCGGCGCCTGTTCTCCTGAGTTGGTGCGTTTTTTATTTTTTCTATTTTTTTGGTACTGGAATCCTTCGTTATCATTATTGATTTCATCTATGGAGTTTTCTCCTAAAAGGATGGCTGGGTTATTCAGTATCTTAGGGGCTTTTTTGCTGTTTTTTTGCCGTTAGGTACTTGGGGCTCGGGGTGTATTTCTACTTCTATTCTGCTATCCTCTGGTGCTGGCTCGACATCCATGTTAGCATTAGTAGAATTAGTGGGGGTCTCATCAGGGGGGACTGGGTTAGTGTTGTTAGGCACTACATCATTAGATAGAAAGTTTTTGCACTTACCCACTGCGTCCATCTCTTTGGCCTCTGTAAACTTCTTAATTCGTTCCGCGACCTCGTCGTTTTGCGGCATTGCATTTAAAAGATTTAGGAAGTGGTCGCACCAGAAAATTGTTAAGAGGTCTTGGAATTAGTTGGGTTGACGGGAGATTTTCAATATGCTGGATTAGTGGTGAAAGCTGGTGGACCAATCAGGAGCATGGATTTCGGCAGTGGGAGGAACGGAAAACTCTTCGCTTGCTATAGAGTGGGTGCGCGGAGGATGGGGTTGCGAATTGATCTATGATTGGGCGAGATGGCTCAGGGTGAATTTTGGTTAGTTCTATGATACAAATTGGGATAAACTGAATTGAAAATAGATTTTTAATTTGAGATGATTAGTTTTTAATTACGAATTGGTATATTGTTTAATTCAGTTTAGATAAGGATGCGTCTAGGTCTTCTTGTATTGGGTGTGGGGGAGTAGATTTCAATTTCTTTAATGGCTGTGTTATCTATGTTTTCTAAGTCTGTGAAAAATTTTGTTGCAATTTTAATAATGAATTCTTTAATTGAAGTGATGTTTAATGCGTGGCGAATGTCCTCATTTTTCATGAACCATCTCGCTTTAGCTATTTGTCTTAGAATTATGTTTTGGCACCTGTCTATGATGTTGAAGTTAGTTTTTGCAGCATATGCCCAGACTGGGCAGGCATAAGTGAGGACAGGTCTTAGCATTGCAGTATAAATAAGCACTTTATTTTCCCTGCACATTTCTGAATTCCGAGCAATTAGGGGGTAAAGTTTACGCGAATTATCTCGGAATTTATTTTTAATGTAGTTTATATGGGCTTTCCAAGTTAAGTTTTTGTCCATAATTATGCCTAGGTATTTGGCTTCCTGAGACCAGGGAATTTCAGATTTATTTATTATGATTTTGTTCTTGGGTTTTTTATTTCTTTTGGTGAATAGGACAGCTTCAGTTTTTGATGCGTTGATGGCGATTTTCCACTCGTTGAACCAGCTTTCGAGGTCTTTGATGTGTTTGTTTAGTGCGTGAGTAATGTATCTTATGTTTCTGTTTTTGGCCAGTAACGCGGTGTCGTCAGCAAAAATGCAAAGTTTTGTGTTCAAATTTTGTGGTATGTCGTTTATAAAAATTGAGTAGAGTGTTGGAGAGAGTTTTGCCCCTTGTGGGACGCCTGCTTGGATATGGCGAAGTTTGGAGAGTGTGACGTTGACTCTGACTGTGAATTTTCTGTTAAATAAGAAGGAGAAAATAATTTTAATGTGAGGGGGTGGAGTTTTATATTTAATAAGTTTAAAAATAAGTCCTTCTAACCACACTCTGTCAAATGCTTTCTGAATGTCTAGGAAAACAGCACCTGTGTGTTCTCTTTTTTCAAATCCTGAGGAGATAAATTCAACTGCTCTTAATAATTGATGTGTAGTTGAAAGTTTGGGTTTGAAACCAAATTGGAAAGGGATTAGAATGTTGTTTTCATTTAGATGGGTATTAAGCTTTTCAAGGATAAAATGTTTAGCAATTTTGCTTAGATTTGGTAATAGAGAGATTGGTCTATAATTGGAGGGGATAGTAGGATCTTTTCCAGGTTTGAGAATAGGAATCACAACTGCTGTTTTCCAGGACGTTGGGAAGTGTTTAAGTTTAAAAATTAGCGTTAGTATATGATAGAATTTAAACAAGGTAATGAGGGGGAGATTTTTGATGATTTTATTAGAAATACCATCTATGCCTGGAGCTTTATGAGTGTTGAGATTTTTGATGGTTTTCAGGAAGTCAGTAATTTTGGGTGGTTCAGTTTCTGTGTTGATTTCAGTATTGAGAAATTTGTCGAGGGTAGTTATGACTAGGATTTCGGTTTCTTGGTTGTGCATGTTATTTAGTGTGAATTGTTGTTCAAGGCTAAGTGCAAGTGTTTCTGCTTTGTCTGTGTTTGAGATTGCTTTACCGGCCTGGCCGTTAAGGGCTGAAATTTTTGTGTGTTGTTTTCTCATATGTTTGGCTGTGTTCCAGAGAGAGTTATCATTAGGTTGTAAAGTTGTAAATTTATTGTTCCAGTCTTTTTGAATTGCTTGTTTTTTAGTTTTTTCTGTTAGTCTGTTAATTTTATTATATTCTCTTTTTAAAGCTGGATCACGAGTGGTCTGCCATTTTTTTCTAATGGAGTTCCTTAATTTGTAAAGTTTTTGGACTTCAATATTAGTGTGTTGGGTTTCTGGGTCTATTGCTCGTGAGTTTTCATTGAAGGAGTTAATTATTTCATTGGAGAATTTTTCAACTAAGGTGTCAAGTTCTTGTGTATTGTTAGCTGTTGAAGTGAGGTTAGTTTTTTGTAGTGTGTCTTTTTTAAATTTGTTCCAATTTGTTTTAATTTTGTTTGAGTTTTGTGGAGTTTTAAAGCTGAAATAGAAGTTAAGAATTATTGGGTTGTGGTCTGAGCTAAGTTCCGGGACCAAGGAGATGTCATATGGGAAAATAATATTTTTGGTAACGGCAAGATCAATAAATGATGCAGAATAGTTGCCGAATCTTGTGGGGGTGGGTGGGGCGAGTATTTCATAGTTGTTATTATTAATGAAATCGTTGAGAGTTTTACCTCTTGTAGTATTTTTGTTTGAGCCCCAGCTAACGTGAGGAGCGTTAAAGTCTCCACCGAGAATGCATAGGTTATCTAATTGCATTATGGTTTTCAGGTCCTGTGTGAATGTTTTTTGGTCTGAGGAAGGGGGGATGTAGATAGTTGCTATAAGTATTCTGTTTGTGTTAGCTAGATTTAGTGAAATTATAGTGGCTTCAATTTGGTTTAGATTTGGGTTTGGTATTTCGTGGTATGGGAGGTTGTTTTTGATAATTACGGCAGTACCGCCACTTGGTTTGATCGGGTCTTGGTTTTATCTGTACGTTAAATATGAAGAATAGTTTGCTATTTTAATTGTTTGGGGAGATCTCAGGCGAGTTTCTTGAATTAAAATAATATCGGATTGTGCTTATTTATAAAGTCACGCAGCTCGTAAGTGCGTGAGTTTATGCCGTTCGCGTTCCAGAACAGGATTCTAAGACTAGAGGAGGTGAATTTAATTTGTAATGACTGCTTGTAAGAGCGATTCTATTTTATTTTGTGGGGAGTCTGATTCTTTTAGTGATTTAATCATGTTTAAAAATTGGGGGAAAGCTTTCAGGACATCTCTCAGGGCTATCAGTGCTTTTAGAATATCTATTATTTCTTGGATGGAAATTTCCTTCTGGAGGTCATGGACTGTTTGCAATAGTGGCGACATCTGTTGAGGAGGATCGGAGATTGTAACTGGGTCGGCAATTTTTTGTTGTTGATTGTTAGTAACATTGGCGTAAGATCTATTGTCTATTGGTTTGCTATTGTAGGTTGTTGGTTGTCTTGGGATTGGGGTTTTCATTTTTGGGAATTTTTCGCATCCCCTCCATGAAGCGACGTGGCCAAGTTGTCCGCAATTGATGCATTTTGGAGTGTCTATTTTTGTTTGAATTTGGCAGTCTCTGGTTCTGTGGGCTTCCCCGCATTTCAAACATCTTGGTAATCCTCCGCAGGTGGTAGAACTGTGGTGGAAGAAATTACAGTTCCAGCACTGAGTGAACCCAGAGCGCTTCTGAAAGCTTTCTACTTTAATTTTGAGATATAGTAAATAGTTTAGATTGTAGATTTTTTCTACGTTAGGGGATCTTGTAAGTTGGACGAAAAATATTGGTAGTGGTTGCTTAGTTCGTTGTTGAGTTAATTGGGTGACTTTTTCAATTATAAAATTATTTGCTGTGAGTTCTGCTTTAATTTCTTCAGAATTGGAATTTATGGGAAGACCTTTTATTACGACTTTAAGGGGTCTTTCACTTCTGGGTGTTATTGTGTAATAATTTAATTTTTTATCTTTGAGCAGGTGAATTATGTTTCTGTAATCATTTTCGTCTTTAGGGATAACTCTAATATAGCCGTTTGAGTGGGAGTTAGTTGTACCTGGGAATTTACGGTTTATTTCTTGTAGAATTAAGGTATAGTTGTTAGTGATTTGCAACATTATTGGGGGAATGATAGGTTTATCTTGGACTGTGGTAAGCGTGTCAAATTTATTGGACGTAGTTAATGGTTCGGGGGTAGGTATATTGAATCGGGCTTGTTTTTTGTTAGTTGGGGGAACAAGTTGGAATCCGTCGTTATCAATTATTTTAGTGGGTGAGTTTATTCTAGAGGATGGGGGGGTGATTTGTCTTTTATTAGGGTTTGGGCTTAAAGCGTTAATGTGCGCAACTCTTGCGAGATTATGAATTTTGCACCACTCTATAGGGCAGAAAAGATTTTTCAACTCACCAGAAATGTGAGTTTCCTCTTTTCTCTTTTCCTGGATAATCCCAATCTGGCTGTGGATGAACTCTTGATCTGATTTTTCTGGTGGTAATGATTGGAAGAGTTCAACTTGACTGATCAGGACCGGAATGTCTTGTCGGATGTTTTGGAGTTTTAGTGTTAAGTTGGTGATTTTCTGGCAGAGAGCTAATTGCTCTCTGGCAGTGCTCAGGTTCGTAACATTATCCTGGGCGTCCATATCGCCCTCATCGCCTTCATTCTCATTCATCTCGAAAACACGTCCGTCAACAACGGAAGCTAACCCGAGAACCGTGTAAGTAAACCGTGTCAGAGTTCCGTTAGCTATTTGTACATAGAATAATGGCATTGGTGTTTTCGTCTGGAATTTAGACAGTTGAGTAATGCTTACAACTGTGAAGCT
The DNA here is from genome assembly GCA_026543055.1 of Argiope trifasciata. Classification (NCBI taxonomy): domain Eukaryota; kingdom Metazoa; phylum Arthropoda; class Arachnida; order Araneae; family Araneidae; genus Argiope; species Argiope trifasciata. The sequence continues at coordinate 14,166 of JAPMOQ010017518.1, forward strand.
TTCTCTTTCTAATTCCTCTTTTATTTCCTCAATAGGAGTGCAGGCAGGAAGTCCTCGAAGTAGGACCTTTATGGGCCTATCCGTTTTTAACATAAAGGTTTTAAACTCAGCACCCTGAGCTTCGAGGAGGTGAGAAAGGCTTCGTTTCTCGTCCTCAGTCTCAACAGTTAATTTTAAGAATTTATTGCTCATAGACGATTTGAGCGATGGGGCCTCCAGTCTTAAAATATTCAACATTACTTTAAAGTCTGATCTAGGGGTAACGAAGAAGGGCGGTATTCTTCTTCGTTTTGGTTGTGCAGGCGCTGCCTCAGCATCGACCTCGTCATCTAATGCAACCTCTTCTATTCCATCAGGTTTGGTATTAATTTGCATATTGTTATTATCAATTTTGAGATTTTTAACTTTTCTAATTAAGTGAGCCGAGGGGGCTGCAAAGCCGTCCTCGTCCACTGTTCGCTTTTTAGCGTTAGTTTTTAGTTCAGAATTTGCATTTTTGTCAATAGAGTTTTTATTTAAAACGTCTATGTTAAGCCATTTCTTGGGCGATTGCTTTTTATTAGTCACTTCTTTAGAGGTTGCATCAGCCTCTTTGCTTTTAAGTTTCTTGACTATTTCGTTTACCTCCTTAATGGAGGCAGGTAATTTAAAAAGGGGGATCCCTAGGTTGCTTAAAAGATTGTTAAGCAACGAGCTCACCTGGGAGATCTCCTTCCGAATTTGCCGCCCCTCCTCTGACTCCTCGCCATGGCATCTTAGCGCAGCCGCCCATTGTGTTCCTTGTTGTTATTGCTTGAATAATAGCCAGTAGAATTATTGAATAATAATAATAGGTTTTGGAAAATGAACTCCTCCGAGATGTTAATTGAGGAGGGGGACACTGGTCTCATTGTGTCGCACCATTTCTTTTCTTCACTCTTTTCTTCTTCTCCCCGCTCTTGCGGGGGGCTATTTTTCTTTTCTACTGGTTCCACCGGAACCTCCATTTCTTCCTCACTTGAACTCCCCTCTGATCCCGATCCGCGCTGGTCCTGAAAAGGACTAAGTTGGGGTGACTCATTCCGCTCTTTCAACTTCTCTTCTCTTCTTCGTCTTTATGCTTTTTTCTCCGTCGATGACGGAGCTTCGCTCTCTTGCGACCTCTCCATAAGGAAGCCAACACTCCACCCTGGGTGAGAGTTGGTGGAAAAATTTTGCAGTAGTTGGTGAAGCTAGGTTACTGATTGGTGGGTAGTAAAGTGAGGGACGAAATGCGCTTTCCTATTGGCTGTTGTGGATTAAAGTTAGAGGGGAATGTCAATTATTAATATTACTGTCCATAGCCATCATAAGAAGTTGTATTTTATCTTCGATGTAATTAGCATATTTGAGCTGTTTTAATGCAGAAAATAGGTTAGGATAATCGTTGATTAATTTTTTTCAATTCATTTGTGGCTTCGATCATGTCTCGGATAAAGTTATTACCTGTATTAACAGGTTCAGTTTGTTTGTTTACATTCGTATTGCTGCTGCTTGGTGGCGCCATCTGCTGGACTCTGTTATGGTTAAAAAGGTATGCGTACATTTTATTTGGTTGCGTTAGATTTTGCTCAGGTTAAAATGCACGCTTATTTCTCTGATAGTAATTATCTCTTATTGAGATGTTATTGTTTATTTTGGGGAATGCTTCGCATCCTCTGTATGAGGCGACATGCCCTACTTTGTGACAATTAATACATTGGGGTTCAGGGATTTTTTCAATTATATTGCATTGGTTCGTTAGGTTATTTTCGTTGCACTTTAGGCATCTAGGTCTCATTTCACAGCAATTTGCTGTGTGGTGGAAGAAATTGCACTTAAAACATTGTTGGGTGGTTTTTCTTCCCCTGAACGGCTCTACGTTAATTTAAAGGTAATTGATGTGATCTAGCGAGAATATCTTTTCCGACTCGCTGCATCTTTTTAATTCGATTCTGAAAATGAAAATGAGGAAGTACACCTCACAGCTTTGCAGTGATCGTACACACAAGGACACAAGGAATAGTTTTTGGGGCGCCATCCCCGATCGACTGATGCTGGAAAGCTGTGCTACTTCGTTTGGTCATGAGTGAGGAAGGTCTGGGAATGAGTTAGGTGACTGATTTTAGATGGTTATCTTGAGTGCCAGTGCAAATGCACTTCTACTCCGTCTGATATATTTATAGAATGATAGGGAACCCTGGGAAGAATGGCTGTTGTAGCGAATGAGATTTGGCCAAAGGGCCGCATGGACTGTATATTAATGGAAGATGCTTAAGAGTGATTAGGAGGGAGTTAGAAATGTGGCAAATAGATGCAGAACCTTATGGCGGCTTGAGAGGAAGAGACCATTTAGTGGTGGCGTAGGGAAAGTTATACAGGGTGTCTATAAAAGAACTTCAGGGTTTTGAGGCAAACTATTTTAATGAAATAAAAAACGTTTTATACAAGACATTTTCAAGTTCTTTTTAACACTTAGTAAAGCTCTATATGAGCCCCGTTAGTGGCACGGCAGACGTCTAAACGGTATTCTACCTCTTCCCATATCCTGGCGAGCATGTCTGGGGGGACGGTTGCCACACAATTGACTATTCGTTCCCTGAGATGTTGAACACCACGAATTTTCTCTGCATACACAAGATTCTTGATATACCCCCAGAAGAAAAAATCCAACGGAGTCAGATCAGGGCTCCTTGGAGGCCATGAAATAGGTCCCTTCCTTCCGATCCACCTGTTGCCGAGCCGAGCGTCCAATGCCTCGCACACGTAAACTAAAATGTGGCGGGGCCCCATCTTGTTGAAAGTAAACTAAACCCTTCTCTGCCTCAATGTCATCTAACTGAGGAAAAAGATACTCCTCCAACATATCACAGTGGACATCACCATTGATATTTCTTTCAATAAAAATAAACGGTCCTATGATTCTGTCATGCATAAGCGTACACCAGATATTTACTTTGGGCGTGTCGCGTTCGTACTCGACGAACTCATGGGCGGCTCAGAACCCCAAATTCTGCAATTATGCCGGTTTACGTGACCATTCACATGAAAAGAAACTTCGTCACTAAAAATTACACTTTTTAAAAAACCATTATTGTCATCAATTTTATCTAGCATTGAAACAGCAAAGTCGTATCTCTTAACCTTGTCTGCTGGTTTGATGTGGTGTACAAGTTGAATCTTGTAAGCAGTTAAACGTAGTCTTTTATGAAGTACCTTACCGACAGTTGATATTGGTAACCCCAACTCCAGGATGCGTCTTGTCAACAATGTCTTAGGGATTCTGTCACTTTCTCTTGAGACACTCGGCCTACCCGGTGACTTGCTTCAAAACACTTCCTGTTTCCTTAAATGCACTGAACCATTGACGAATGGTTTTGTCAGAAGGCGGGTTAACACCATAGTTACGTCGTAAGTGTCTTTGTACGGTAACTAAAGACTTCGTTTCTATGAGCCAAATAACACACTGGGCCTTTTGTTGCAGAGTCGCCATTATTTCAATTTCAGCGCCCTGCAGCGCCGCCAACAGTTGATGGAAACATTCCCAATTCGTATGAGTAAAACTTTTTGAGCTACTCTTTTCAGAGAAATCGACTAAATTTTGCTATTAATATAGTTAGTGAGATTAGAATTTTTAAAACCCCGAAGTTCTTTTATAGACACCCTGTATTTGCTCTCGCAGATGGCATAGGAAATTTGAGAGGCGATTGTGGGATTAGGATGATTTTTAAGGCTAGTGAAGAAGTTCCTGGAGAGTTTGGTGATGAAGGTTTCAATTGATTCAATTTTAAGATCCCTGTCGATGACCTCATTCCTGATGTACCATGGTGCATTAGTGATTATTCTTAGTAGTTTATTTTGGAGGACTTGGATTTTCTGTCTGAGTTTTGGCAGCAAGACCCCAAATTTGGGCTGCATGGGTGAGGATAGGTCTTATTGCTTGCTTGTACAGTCGGACTTTGTTGTTAAGAGAGAGAGAGAGAGAGAGGTGAGTGGCGGCGAATAAGGGGAATGAGTTCGTGGATTTTTGCCCAAAACTTGTCGGAGTTATACTTCACATGATTTTTGAAGGTTAGTTTAGCATCCAGGATAAGGCCTAGGTATTTCACTTCCGTGTCCCATGTGAGGAGGTCTTCGAAGAAGGTAAGTTGTCTAACTGGGTTTCGGGGGTGCCCTTTACGAAATAGGATGGCATGGGTCTTGTCCGTATTGATGGATACACGCCAAAGCGTGCACCATTTTTCTATTTCAATTAGGGCTTTTTGGAGCATTTTAGAAACATAGTTGGTCGTGCTGCCTTGGATGAGGATTGCAGTATCGTCGGCAAACTGACAATTAATTATGGGTTCATATTTTGGGAAGTCAGCGTTGAAAATGCAATAGATTAGAGGGCTGAAAGCGCTGCCTTGCGGCGTACCGGCTTGAATTTTGCCTTCAGCAGAGAGGGTTTGTTGGATTTTTACTTGGAAGGTGCGATTGGTGAGGAAATTGTTGACAAGTGCAATGATGTAGTTAGGAAAGTTAAGTTGAATCAACTTAAATATGAGGCCCTGGTGCCACATTCTGTCAAACGCTTTCCTGACGTCCAAGAAGACGCCTCCAGTGATAATCTTTGCATTGAAGCCATCAGTGATCGTGTTGACTACTCTAAGCAGTTGGTGGACGCAGCTGTGGGATTTTCTGAACCCATACTCTTCGTTGGGGATGATGTTGTTGTCTTCACAGAAGCGAGCAAGTCTGGATAGGATGATCTTTTCAAAGATTTTGCCTATGTTGCTTAAGAGGCTTATAAGGCGATATGAATTTTTCAACTTGTGATTTTGATTGGGCTTCGGGAACATGAGGACGTGAGCATTTTTCCAAGAAGACGAGATGTAGTTCAGCTGTATGCATTTGTTGTAGATCTTGGTGAGATGGGTAATGATATTTGGGGTAAACACTTTAATGGCTTTGTTGGGGATTCCATCAGGGCCTGTGGCTTTCCTAGTTTTTATCTTCTTAATGAACTCCACTTCAGCAGGTGATGTGAGCTTCGGTTGCGAAGGAGTTGGATTGTTTTGGAAATAGGACTTGACTGATCTGTTGACTAGTTTAATTTGTTAATTGCAACATGGTTCCGGGTTAACTTGAAAAGAATTTTCCAGCGAGTGCAAAAAGGCATTTGCTTTCCCTAAGGGACTATATTTGAGGCTATCAGTGTCGAGAATAGGAGGGAGAGGAGTAAATTTTTTTGTTGAAGTCGAAAAGAGAGTTATCATCTGGGCTAAGGCTTTCGAGGAGTTCTTGCCAGGTCTGGTTGTCGTATTCATAGATGTTATCCTTGATTTAATTCTGGAGTTATTAGATGAGCAACTTATACGGAGGGTAGAATGTAATTTGCCACAGCTTCGCCATCTGTTCTCTAGCTTGATTTTTTCCAGTATTGCGGGAGGGAGCTTGCGGGGGGTGGGCCGTTGATGGTTTTGGCGGTGGAAGCTTGGTTAATTGCTCAGACTATGGAGCAGGTAAATTTTGTGATAGCAGCATCGACGTCTTGAATTGTAGTGATGGAATGGTTGGCTGGGATATCCTTTTGAATTATATTAGAGAAGGTGGACCAATTCGTGGTTTTAATGGTTTTGGCTTACGTTGCAAGATTGATGTTGATATCAATTTCAAAAAGGACAGGATTATGGTCGCATGAAAGCTCATTCAGGGAAGTAGCAGAACCAGAGGAGATGTTGCTCATGATGCCAAAATCAAGCGTGCTGGAAGAGGGAGCGTTGATGGGAAAGTGCGTGGCGTCAGTAGGAGCAAAGATTATGTATTGTTGCAGGCAATGAAGTTGTGGAGAATGGTGCCATTTTCATTTGTGTGGCCGGAGCTCCAAGAGGGGTGTTTCGCGTTGAAGTCACCAATGATGATGCTTTTGTTGGTTTGGTTGAGGATGCGCTGGAGTTCAAGGGTGTTAATTTTCCCATGAGGAGGGCGATAGATGCTGTCAACAGTGAGATGGGAGCCATCAGGAAGGTCTAAGAAGATAGAAGTATTTTTAAAGCTGGATGAAGCTAGTGGAGTAGGATGATGGGGGATAGAGTTTTTGACCAGGATGGCCGCGCCACCGCCTCTATGAGTGAGTCGATCGGTTCTATAGCAAGTATAGTTGGGAATTTTGAGGTTGTCAAAAGGGCGAAGATGAGTCTCTTGCAAAGCAACAATATCGGGTTCCCAGTCGAAGATGAAGTATTTTAGTTCTCTAAATTTTCTTTTTGTTTCTCCCATTGTTTCTTCTCCAAGAAACAATGTTGATATGATTAAATTTAGAGTTACTGAACGGGAGGAGAAACAGCCTTGTGGAGAGTTGACATTTGTGTCAGGAAGGAGTTCATAAGATCAGTAATTTGCAGGACAGTGACAGGTTGACTTGTGGCTTGTATGCTGTTAGGCTGGAGAGTGAAACTGACCAGAGCGGCAATTGGAGTTACGTGGCTAGAGGCGAAAGGTTCTTTGATTTTTGCAATAGCTGAGGCGTTATTCCAATCATCTGCTGGAGCTGCTTGAAAGGTTTTTCCCATTGACGGGTTCTTGGGGCATTGGGAGTAGTTGGCAGTGTGAGGGCCACCACAAAGGCAGCATTTGGCAGGTTATCCTTCGGCTTGTTGCAGCTTTTCGTTTGATGTGGGCCGCCGCACTTCAAGCAACGAGCATTCCTTGTGCAGAGTCTGCTGTGGTGGAAGAACTCCTGGCAGTTGTAGCATTGAACAGGGGATTGCTTTTTGCGCTGGGGTTCGACAGAAACTTTTAGGTAACCAATAGAGCTCAGCCCGAAGATGGCCTTGCTGGTCTCGGGTTTTGGTAAAGTTACTAAGAATAGGGGCATGAAGGTATTGGTTTTCCGGTTGCGGTGACATAGCTTTGGTTCAAGCCCGAGATTTTTGATCTCAAAAAGAATGTCATCGAGTGGGTAGTCAGCCGGTAAACCCCGGATGATCACTGTGAGCTTTTTCTCGTCTTATAATTCAAACATGTGAGCTTGTAGTTTGTCTTCTTTGATTTGGTGTTGAATGGCACGACGGGCGTCAGCGGTAGGAGGAAAGACTTTCAGCTTGTTGTTGGGTAGAAATTTTCCCATAATTTTCGCGTTGGCGACTTGGGTGAATTTGTTTAGAAGTTGTTTCGAGTTCTTGGGATCGTCTTTTTAAATAGGTGGGACATACGATTTTTTGCCTCGTTGGGCGTTTTCAGCTTGACTCTGAGCTGTGTTTGTTGCTTGGATGTCTTCCTGTGTTTCGACCTGCATGATAGCATCCTGGTTGTTGTTATCATTAGAAAGGATTTCGAATCGGTTGAGGGTTTCCGTAAGGGGCGGGAAGTCCTGCCTTGCTTTTTTGGGTGCTCGGTTAATTCTCGATTGAGTTTTATTTTTTGCTCGATTGGGAATTGATCTTTCAAAGTTGGCGGAATCATCCGAGTAATCGCTGTCTGAATGGTTCTTTTGGGAGAGAGGGCCCCCATGTCTGCAACGTGAAACTTCTTTTTACAACCTTTCCATGCAGTGAGATGTTCTTCCTCTTTGCAATTTATACATCTTGGAGCTTGTATTTTCTCTTTGATTACACACTCTCTCGTCTGGTGTTTACCTCCACACTTGATGCATTTGGGAGTCATACGGCAATTTCTCTGCAGTGATCGTCTCCGGGAGATTGGTATAAGTAATTGGAGAGGGCTGAGTGCAACGTGCAACGTCGTGATGTTTCGGAGTTCCGCGGTGTGACAAAGTGGTCACGAGAACCTCCACATCATAATTTGGAATAGAAACTTTAATTTGTAATATTTAAGGAAAGTTAAATTTAATGAAACTAGTTTAGACGAGCGCCGTAAATCTAACGTCATGAAATTTGGTATTTAGTATTTTTCCTTTTATTTTTCAATAATGGATTGATAATAATTAATATAGAATAATTTTTAGACTATTTATGGGGTAATTGAGAGGAATAATTAATGGAGTTACGTTGCACTTGCCTTTTTCTATTGGGAATGATCTATTTTGCTTATTTAGTTCGAACAATTTCTGGAATATCGCGCGTGCAGCTCATCGTAGCTGTCTTTGCCGAAACAGGTAAGCCGATGAGCCAGCACTGTAACAGAGACATTTGTGTTTGTAATTGTTTAATGACAATGCTTGGATCCCTATGCTGTGTTAGAATGGCGGTATCGTCTGCAAAAATTGCTAAGTGACAATTCATAACTCTCGGTAGATCGTTAAAGTAAATGTTAAAAAGAGTTGGAGAGAGTAAACTCCCTTCGCGGAGCCGCTCAGGATTGGTCTAGGGGAAGAGATTACTTCGTTTATTCGTAGTCTAAAACTACGTGAGGTTAGGTACGAGCGTAAAATTTTGACAAATTGCGCCGAAAATTCAAGTCGCATGCACTTGAATAAGAGCCCTTCGTGCCAAATTTTATCAAAGGCTTTGGCTACGTCCAGAAAAAATGCACCTGTGGTTTCAGACTTGACAAAGCCATCATGAATCAATTCTGTAACACGAATTAGCTGGTGATTCGGCGACAGATCTTTCCTAAATCCGAATTGTTCGGAAATTAAAATATTTTTGTCGCTGAGAAATTGATTCAGGCGTTTGAGAAGCACATATTCGTACACTTTACTCAAGCTACTTAGTAGTGAGATGGGACGGAAATTTTGAGGAAGTGACAAATCGAAGTTTGGTTTTGGAATAGGGACAACCACAGCTGTTTTCCAGCTATCGGGGAAAAAACTTAGTTCCATTATTTTGTTGATTAAAAACATTAAATACAGAATATATCTGAAGGGGAGATTTTTAACCTTGCGATTTGTAATTAAATCCAATCCTGGTGCTTTTTTCGGCTTTACGGACTTCATGTAATCCATGATTTTCGAAGGCAGGGCCGGTTCAAGGTCGTTTACGTGTTCACTTGTAGAGAAACTCTCCAGCTGATCGTTGACAAAATGCGTCAGGGGGTGATTAGACAGGCACGCGTCATTGTGCGGTGCAAATTGCTGTTGAAGGCTATTAGCCAAAACTTCCGCCTTTTCAATGGGAGCGAGGGCGAGCCCCCCCGTTTCCCCCTTCAGAGGGGGGACCGGGGTGAATGGTTTCTTTAGGAACGAAGTGCGTCTCCACACTAAATTAGCGTGCATTGTGTTGATGTCCTCCACTCGCCGGCGCTTTAAGTGTTCTATTTTCATCTCTCTTACCTCATCCTGGGTTCTGCGAAGTTCGCGGCTCACTGCCGGGTGGTGAGAACGCTGCCAAACTCTTCGCAGTTTAATTTTGTTTTGGATTTCTAAAGGAAGCTGTTTGGAAGGATTTTTAAATTTTGGTTTTGAGGCTTCTGCGAGTACCTCCGTGAGAATTTTTCCTAAACATCCAACTGCATTCTCTGCGTCATCATTGCTATGAATTTTGAGGGGGGGAAGGGGTTTTGAATTTAAAATATGCCGAAAGTTCTCCCAGTTGGTGGAGAATAGTGCCGGGGAATTTAGAGAAAAGTTTCCAGTATTAAAAGTCACAACTACTGGAAGGTGATCTGAGTCGAGACAATTTAGAAGTCTAATTTGATAGTTAAAAGGAATACGCTTTAATATTGCGAAATCTATGACGGAATTATTTGTACCTATATCATTAATGTGAGTGGGAGAGTGGGGAGCCAAAATATTGATTCCGTCTTGACTTGTTACAAAATTAAATAAATCTTTACCATATTTGGTAGTTTCATAGTTGTTCCAAGCGATATTTCCTGCGTTCATATCGCCCGCAAAGATGACGTTTTGGCCTAAATTTAAGGTTTTTTCCATATCATCCAGAGGGAATTTCTACGCACCCACCGAACGTACATAAGCTGTCAGAATTTTGAGAGGGGGGTTGTTTCCTAACTTTACTTCGATAATTGTCGCGTCCATCCTCTCTAAAACGGGGGTGGGGCTGACGTGATGAGCAATTATCGATTTGACGTAAATACAAGTACCTCCGTGAATGCGCTGATCGTCGTTCCTAACTACGGGTCTACTGGTTTTATAGATCCGATAATTTGAGATTAGGGGTGTGCACTCCGGGGGGAGTCGGGTTTCTTGAACCAATAACACATCAAGATTCTGCTCAAGAACAAAGTCACGTATTTCGGCGATCCTGGGACGCAATGTAATAGCGTTCCAGGTGCAAACTTTTAGATAATGCAAGTTTATTAGATTTGAACGATTGAACGCTATTGTTGTTGGGGACCGTAACTAAGGTTGACGTATTGCTCAAAAAGGAAATACGCCATATCAGCACCGTGGGATGCAGCACGGATTGCTGGGAGAGCTTTTCTAAAAGCTTGGAGTAAAAGAGGTGTGTCGCACCAATCTTCCCTCATTATTGTACCTAGACCTAGAAAAGATGTCGGTAAAAATTTTAGAATTTACGGCATCCGCTGGGACCGACTGATTTGGAATAGAATTCGTAACACCTGAGGTGGTTGGTTCTCCCTCCGCTGGGATATCTAATGGAGGAAATTCTGTCTCCTTATTTTTCAACATATTGGAGAACGACTCTTTTTCGTCCACTTTCCGGTAATTTTTCTGAGGTCGAGGCGTCCTGGGTGCATCCAAATGGATTGGTTGGGTCTGGTTTTTAAAAAGTTAGCAGTGGCGTTTTTTCTGCCACTTGGTTTAGGGAAACGGGGGGCATTGGCGCCAGTTCGCCGAATGATCGCCTGCACAGTTTGCACATTTTAATTTATCCTCGTAGGCTAAAGGACAATCTTTAGCCCTGTGAGGTCCTGCACATTTGACACACCTAACCGGTAATTTGCATGCCTCAGAGCTGTGGAAAAAACCCTGACACCGCCAGCATGGTGAAGGCCCCTTTCTACCTCTGTACCGCTCAACTGAGATTTTAGTGCCAAACATCTCAGTGAGCGTGTAAACCGTGTCAGACAGAGTTCCGTTAGCTATTTGAGCATAGAATAACGGCATTGGTGATTTCGTCTGGAATTTTGACAGTTGAGTTATACTAACAACTGTAAAGCCTTCTCTTTCTAATTCCTCTTTTATTGTGTTGAACTGCTTGGGCATGTCGTTGATATAAAGCGAAAATAGCACCGGTCCAATTGGAGCCCTGTGGTACTCCTGCTTTAATGGTTTTAATGGTGGAGAGTTCATGTTTTCATCTGACTTGGAAGGTGCGCTGGGTTAGATATGACTCCAGGATTTTTATCAGATAGCCTGGGATCTGATAATTAATCAATTTAAAAATGAGTCCATCAATCCAGACCCTTTCAAATGCCTTTTGTATGTCAAGGAAGACGGCTCCTGTTTTTTGTTTGTTGGCAAATCCCTCCGAGATATATTCGACTACTCTGTAGAGTTGATGCGTCGTGGAGAGGCTAGGTCTAAAGCCGAATTGCTCCGGACACAGAATGTTGTTTTGTACAAAGTGGTTGTTTAATCTTTTTAATATAATGCTCTCGGCAATTTTGCTAATGGAGGATAGTAGAGAGATAGGTCTGTAGCTATAAGGATTTGTGGGGTCCTTTCCTGGATTGTGAATCCCCTCAGGGGCTCACCTTCTTTAGGTGAGTTCGAGTGTCCCAATCCCGAGGTACCCAGGGATCTTTACTCTATTTAGTTTTACATTCCTCTACGCCTTCTGCTGTCTCCTATTTCTTCTTTCCCTCGAGGGTAGGCTAGGGTGCTCACCATGAGAAGCTGTCGCCGCTCTGTTTGCTTCCTGCTTCTCATGGACGGCAATTACCCCCACGTGTTTGCCGTGTGTGGCGACCCATTAGACGGGTGGTGCACTGTGGTCCCCAATGCATCAATCGGCCGGTAGCTATCAACCCGAGTTGTTAGTGTGCTAGGGATCAGGCGAAGGGGTCACTCCTTGGGCTTGGCGTTAAGGGTGGTCACTGTCTCCGGTGGTGACACCCAGCGTATAGGTACCAGTTAGCATTATGGAAAGTGCTGTGGCTAGGATTATCTAGAGCCAGTTACTGCTATCCCTGGTAGGGCTCCGTGATGGGCGATGCCGCTGGGCCTGAATCAACATCAATGTCGTATGGGCCGTAAAAACCGTGCTCCCTTCAGTGGGCATCTCAATGATAAAGTTGAATTAAGAAAATCATTTGATACATTTTTTATTTTGAAACGCATATCCGATACAAATGAAAATTTTCATACTGTTTCTTCGTTCTTGGTAGAAAAGTCGATATCATCTAATCTTGGTAATAATAAATCTATTCGGAAACTACGTTCAGGAGACCTGCTTATTGAGGTTGAATCTCATAAGCAGGCAGAACAAATTATTAAAATGAAATCTCTAAGTAATATCCCTATTTCTGTTACTCCACACGCATCTCTAAACTCCTCAAAAGATGTGATTTCTTGCGGAGAACCTTTCAATGTTCCGCTGGAGCAGATTTGCAAAGATTTTCAGGCCATTGGCGTTCCACATGTGCGTCGTATCAAAATCAGAAGAAATGAGGAACTAGTTGATACGAAGCATTTAATTCTCACTTTCCATTCTCCTAAATTACCAGAGTCAGTTAAAGCAGGATATATGAAATTAGCAGTAAGACCATATTTTCCAAATCCCCTGCGATGTTTTAAATGCCAGCGTTTTGGGCATTCACAAGCTTCATGCCGCGGAACTCTGATTTGCGCACGCTGTGCGGAAGCTGGACATGAAAGCTCTGCGTGTACTAAACCAGAGAAATGCGTCAATTGCAAAGATTCTCATACTTCCTTTTCTCGTTCCTGTTCTGCTTGGAAATTTGAGAAAGAAGTGATAGCTGAGAAGGTAAAAAAAGATATTTCCTATATCGAAGCCAGACGCATTGTTAAGTCTCGCACTCCTTCTTCAGGAAGCACACCATCCGAATCTATTCGATTCAAAACATCGTACATACCTTCCGAGACTTGCCCTAGACATGACGAAGCTTTTATAGCAGCATTCAATCCCAGTATAAGTGCAGAAAAAATCAATCATTCCTCGGTCCCAGAATCTAATGTAAGTTCGCCTGATTATTCTGATTTTAAAACAATTAGTAACAGGAAAAAGCCCAAAAAAGACAATAGGATTCATAAAGATAATCCAAAACTTAATATCAACAAAGTATCAAAACATTATAAAACATCGCAGCTTTCAAAGTCTGACAAGATTAATTTGGATAAAAAGCAAAGTGCAAAGTTTCTTAAAACTACACCTAGAAAGCTTTCTATTTCCGCAGAGGGAAATTCTGGGAAGAATGGTGTAACAGGTGCATATAAGATTAAAAACTCTCCAACCGTTGTATGTTCTGCCGATTCTGAATCTAAAACACTAGATGTTCTCCCTTCGGGAAAATCCAGCGATCCATTACCACAGGCATCTGATATTGATGCAGAAATGTGTTCTAGTGCATCGGATGGTGATACACTGGAATATAATATGTCCGAAAACTTAGAGGACACATCTGAAGACACTAGTCCTCCAACTCCACATGTACCAAGTACTACACGTAAACGGGAGAAAAGATACTCCCATATAATAATTCCAACAAAATATAAATAAACATATATCTTCTTTTCAATTTGACATTTTAAAATTATTACCTCGTAGTTATAAGTTGATTTTAAAACTTAAGTTTATTGCATGATCTTGTGTTCTTCGTTAACACATTTTTATCTTGCTGTAAATTTATTCCAATGTTACACATGTTTTGCGCTAGTTTTCCATGATTTTAGACATTTATATTTATGTAATGTGTGACTTCTATTTTGATATTTTAATATATTGTACCATGATCCTGTTGATCTAACATGTGTTTGGCGCAGTATAGCCAAGTATGGCTCTTGCGCCAGTAAAAGCAAATAACCTAACCTAACCTAACCTGGCTTGTGAATAGGGACCACCGTTGCCGTCTTCCATCTTGTGGGGAAGTGTCCAACTTCCAATATTCTTTCAACTAAGTATGTGAGAATTAAAATTACATTAAGTGGGAGTGATTTTACCATTTTATTAGAGATATTGTCGTGTCCTGGGGCCTTACTAATTTTGAGCTTATTGATTTCCGAAATGATTTCAGAGGGTTTGGGTTTTTCGAATGTTATTGTTTGGTTGGGTCGTGGCGCCATCTGTGTGTTGTGAAATTTACTAATATTTTCACCGACCATGGATTCAGTTATTTTATGAGTTAGGTCATTAATATTGAACTGGGTCTCCAGGCTGTCAGCCAGGCAGTTTGCTTTTTCCAGGTCTGTTTGTGCAATATTGGCCGGACCATTAAGGGTCGGAATGTTGAAGCTTTTCTTTTTGAAGGGTTTCACGAAGTCCCAGATATCCCCATTTTCGTTGTTTATGTTAACAAGCTTGTTTGACAGCTCTTCATTTTTCATCTTTTCTTCCAGTTTATGAATGCATTTATTAATTTTATTTAATTGTGATTTAAGGATAGGGTTTCTGTTTACCTGATAAAGTTTTCTTATTTTATTACGTTCTTTATTTAGGATTTTGATTTGGAGGTCAATAAAGTATTGTTTTGGCTTAACCGGTGTGGAGTTGCGGATTTTGGCCATGTTAATTTTGTTTTCTATTTCCTCGGTGAAGTTATCGATGTCAATCTCTGTATTTAGAATTTTGAGGTTGAATAAACGCTGATACTGAGGTGGTTCAAGTATTTAAGATTTAATATCTCTTGCGAGTTGGGATTTTTAGGCATCTCAACTAGATAGAAGGGAAGAGGTTGTCTTGTTCTTAATTGGGTTAGTGGAGTGATTTTAGTTACAGTAAAATTTTGATTTGTTAAATCTTGTTTGATTTCATCTATGTTGGCGTCATGGGGCAGACCTTTAATAACTACCTTGAGGGGCCTTTCGTTTTTGGATGTAATGATGTAATAATCAAAACCCCGTTGTTTACAATGAGTTTGGATTTTTTGATATTGTTCTGGAGAATTTGGGAAAATTTTAATAAAGTTTTTATTTGATTTATTTGTTGTTTGACCGCATACTTGGGCTATTTCAGCTAGGATTAAGTTGTATTCTTTACTATGCTTAAGCATTATCGGTGGGATTTTATGGACAATTACTTCATTTGCATTGTCATTTGTCGACAAGTTATCAAGAGTTTGATATCTGTTCTGAATCTGAGTTAGATTTTTAGGAGATTCAACTTTATTATTTTTAGCAGTTTTTCTTTTTGTTGGGGATTGGAAATCCTCATTATTTTCCATAGTTAAGTTTTGGTATTGTTCAGCTTTACCAAAGTATTTGCAAAGGGGGTCCTGACACGGGTTATTAATATAATCATTCATCTTACCTTCAGACTCTCCAAATCCTTCACCTTCCTGGAATGTCTTTCCAATTGATCTAAGTACATCACATTATCCTGACCTATGCCTTTTCTCGAGCAAGTTAACAACCTCTTACTAATCTCGTCAAGCTCTGAGCTAATTAGATTTGAATAGAGCTTAGCCTGATAAGCCTCATCACAAGTAACGTATGCTCTCTCCTGACCGTTCAAATCCCTTAAACTATTCTCAACCATTTCGCAATCGCCCTCAGCGCATCTGCGCTTTCCGCAACCCTCTTTATCGCTACCGTCCATGACGATAGCTAGCAGAGGAATGACGAATGTCGAATGAGTTGAAGAACGAGGCGCCTAGCCCCGCCAGGGGCTTATCCTCGATCAGTGCAGGATGACAGATGCCTGACTTTTTGTGTCTGCCAACCGATATTATTTTGGCAGGAGTACCCAGGCTCTAGGCCTATAAACTCCATCCTAAAAGTTGCTGGAAAAGTTACTTAACAGATATTCTAACATAATACTATTGTGCGTAATTAGTTTAAATGAAAAAAAAAGTTTAAGTTAGCATTTTAAGTTTACAAAAACAACAAACAAGAAGTTTGAGATGAATTTCGTAAGAAGTTTGCATCGATGACAAGAAAAGAAAGAAAACATTAGGTGGTTAGTCTATTAGTTCTTAGGTGGACAGTGGGGATTCCCCCGTCTCTGTGTAGTTGGCGCAATCGTCTGCCTCCTGGCCTGGTATTCTGAAGACAGGTGGGGGGGGGGAGAGCCGTTATCTACATCGCTGGAGAGGAGTGCTTCTAGGTTGCTATTCTTCCTCGCCGCAGCTTGCGTGACAGATGATTAATAGTCCGCTTCCCTTGCTTTTATTTTTCTTAGTTATTTGTATTCCAAATTTAGAGTTCGTTGGGAGAGTTTATGGTTGGAATTTAGGAGGGTTGAAGGCTTCTGCAAGTATGAATATTTTATTTTGAGGGTTCTTTTCTTGGTCTAGTTTATTAAGTATTTCTTTTAGATTTGGGATGGCTGCGGTTATTGATTTGAGGTGATTCAGTAGCTTGAAAACATCGGCCAGGTCTTGGTTATTTTCAGAGATTTGGACTGCTATTTCTTCACGGTTGTTTACTGGTACGGTGTGGATTTTAGGAGGAGCGGGGTTTTGCTGAAGATTTGGTTTTCTGAAGATTGATGCAAAGGTTCTTCCTGGTTCTATTGTTCTGGTATTTAACTTTGGAAATTTGGGGCATCCCCTATACGATGCAGTGTGCGGTCCTCCGCTGTTGGCACATTTTTTCTGTGGGCACTCGGCTTTCTTCTGAGGGCAATTACGGGATTCATGGCTTTCAGCACAGATCACACATCTTTCTGACATTCTGCAGTTTTGGCTTACATGGGAGAAAGACTGGCATTTGTAGCATTGCGCTACTATTTTTCGGATGTATTTTTCTACTTTAATTACCATGTAGAGGAGGGTTGTTTCGTTGTAAATATTTTGTAAGTTATCTGATTTGTACAGGTGGACCTGGAATATTGGCAGTGGTAGCTTGGTGCGGAATTGCTTCAGTTGGTTGACCCGGTCAACTCTGTATCCTTTTGCTGCTAGTTCATCTTTAATTTCTTCTACAAGGGTGTCTATGGGGAGTCCTTTAATGACTATTTTAGTCGGCTTCTCTGCTCTACTGGCTATTACATAGTATTCTAATTTCTCATCATCAAAGTATTTTGTTAGTTTACGGTGGTCTTCAGTTGATTCGCAATAAAGGTGGAAGAATTCTCCTGTGGGTTTAGCTCTGCATTTTATGTTGTGGACTTCGTTTAGTCGTTGGAGGATAACTTTGAAGTTATTGGTTTTTTTTTAGAACTATTGGGGGGATGCTGGGGTCAATTGTTTTACTATTGTCTGCTACATCCTCAAAAATGCTGAATTTATTTTTTAGTTCGATGTTAGTTGTTCCTTCCTTGAGTGCTTTTTTTGGCGTTCTACCCTCATCTGAGTTGGCTCTCTTGTGCCTAGGTTTTTGGGTTTTGAATCCTTCGTTGTCTTCGTCAATCATGACAATTTCTTCGACTGGGTTATTAGATTGGGTTTTTTCCTCATTTTTCTTCGACCTCGATTCTTTAAGGGATTTCATTAATTCTTGCTGTGGGTCATAAATAGGCGCTTTTTTTCTCTCCTTTTTGGGGTTACCCTCACTGTCCGTGTGGTTAGTTGTTGCCATGGGGAAGATCATTAGTTTGCACAATAGCTTTGCTAGATACTGAAAGCAACTTACCATCGTTGTCTTCACCAGCCATCAGGATTTCTAGAGCTTCGTTAAATTTATCTATTAGGTCTTGGGCTCTAGGTTTAAGACTGGGATCCGAACTTTCTAATGCACGCAGTGCCGCTATACAGTATTTAATTTTATTTTCAGTTAGTACCTCAGAGGTATAGGTATTAGCTATTTCTTCAATATCAAAGGTGAAACTCATTTTTTTTCTTTCTACAAGAATTCAATTTTGTTGGATTCCTGGACACGTTGGTATACCGGGGAATGATCAAGCTGATGCTGCCGCAAAAACAGCTAGTTTAAATGAAGACACTTTTGTTCCGTTTCAAGACTTGGAAGAAATTGTAAAGCAATGTTCCCTACGTATATGGCAGCATACTTGGGACTCACAACTTACTAATAAATTACACTCTATCCAACCTTCTATCTCTGGTTTTAAGAATGACTCTCTCGGCCGCAGAAAGAGTGTTGTGCTGACAAGACTTCGCCTGGACCATACTTATTTTACTCACAAACATTTACTTCATTCAGATGCATCTCCAATTTGTGTAAAATGTAATACCATAATTTCTGTTCGGCATATCATATGTGAATGTCCTAAATATCGCCTTCTAAGACTAAAATATTTTGATAGGGATTATCCAAATTTGCAAGACATAATTGGAGACCCCTACCATGTTAATGTGTTTTCATTTTTACTTGACATCAATTTCATGCATAATATCTAATTCATAGTTTCACTTCATTATTTTAATTTTACATACTCTTACTTTAATGTTATTATTTTATCTCTTTTAATATTTTCATATATATTGAGTTTGGCACAGCTTGGCCAGTATTGGCCTTTGCGCCATAAAAAACCAATAAACCAACCTACAAGAATTCAAAGTAAAAGAGGATAGAAAAAAGTCAATGAAAGTGGGGTATAGCAGATCCAAGGATCTGGTATGGTTACAGTAGGGAACTGTCAGTCCTCCCAAAACTGATCCTTAAAAGGACGAGTCGGACCAAAGCAGTACCAAAGATCGGAAACAAGAGCGCTCTGAACACACAACCTACTCGGTCAACTCCCTAACCTCGACCGAGAATGATCGACTCGAATGTTTACTCCTCATGGTGGTATGAGAGAGAGGGTGAGGGTGGGTACACTGAGCTGTTATCCCATTGGTTGCTTGAACTAGGCTTTTCAATCCTGAGCCGAAAGTATGGAGGAATGATTTTTAAATAATTTTTGCTTTTTATTTGATACATGCCAATGATGTGGGTGGTTTTTTGAGAGCGCCTAGGCTCTGGGGCCTTTAATCTCTCCTTCAGCTAAGTTAAATAATAAATTAAATAACACTGTAAATTTAAGCCTGAATAAAGATTATTCTGTTATTGTGTTATTGTACCTATTTACATGCACACACACTTACATACATCTCTTTCACACACACATTCACACTCAAAAAAAAAGTAAATAAATTAATAGATAAATAAAGTTATTTAGTTAATTTTTTAATAATGCAATAGAAATTGATAGTTTAGTGATTTCCTAATATTTACATTGGCAGGTGGCGAGGTCGTGGCTCGGTGGCAGCGGGTCCTGTCTAATTCAGTAGGGTGCGTGGGCAACTACATAATTACTCAGTTGTGGGGGATCTAAGCGCCTCGGCTAATATCACGAGCTTTTCCCATACATTATCTTTACTTTGCATCGCTTTCAGCGTTGCCGGAATATTGTTAATGGTTTTGAAAATGTTATTTAGTTCCGCAGCTAACGCTAGAATCTCGTGTATGTTACTTTGTGAGGGAAGACCTGTTCCCTCCTTGTCACTCATAGAGTAGGGGTTCTTATCTCTGTTTTGTTCTATTGTGTTGGGGTGCGCGTCTTTTCACGCTCCTATTGTGATGGCTCCCTCCTTTTCTGGGGGGTTTCTACTTACAGATGGTGGAGTCTTTTTTCCTCTAATTTCCTCCGCAAAGCTTTTGCCGGGTTGTACAGCATTGCTGTTTACCTTGGGGTATCTAGGGCATCCTCTATAGTTCGCTGTGTGCGGTCCCCCGCAATTTGCACACTTGACTACTGTGTCGTTTTTCCCTTTGTTCAGGCATTCTTTTGTTGGGTGCTACCTGCACATATGACGCATTTGGGGTTGAGTTTACACCCGTTAGACCCGTGGTTCCATAATTGGCAGTTGTAACACTGGTGGTTTATTTTGGTTACATATTTTTCTACTTTAATCATTATATATGATAAGGTTTCTAATTTATAAATTTCCTGAATATTCTCGGTCTTGAGCAGGTGCACTTGGTAAATTGGGAGGGGTTCTTTTGTTTTATATTTTTTTAACTGGTTAATTTTATCTACCCTGAATCCTTTTTCGCTTAATTCAGTTTTTATTTCCTCCGTGTCAAAGTTAATTGGTAGTCCTTTTATTACAATTTTAATAGGTTTTTCCGCCCTGTCTGCTATTACAAAGTATTCTTTTCCTTGTTCGTCTAGGTATTTAGTGAAATTCCTACTATCGTCGGATGTTTCGGGGAATAATTTAATAAATTCTCCGGCTTCCTTTGCTTTGCATTTTATGTTGTGCACACTGTTTATTCTTTTTATTATGTCTCTGTACTCTATCGTTCTTCTTAGCATGATTGGGGGAATTTTGGGGGCTATTTGGGCTTCTAATTCTATTTTGTTATTTTCATTTACTAACGGGCTGTATCTGTTTTGGGTTGCCACTGGTTCGTTGGTGATTATTTTTTTGTTAGGTATGAATTCTTTTCCGTTTCTGATACTGCGTTTCCGTTTAGGTATCTGAAACCCTTCGCTGTCTACATTTTTGTTTTTGCTTTTTGATTTTTCCCTTATGTATTGGATCTCTTTTACGATATTAATTTCATCGTTATTATCCTCCCCCGTGGGGGTTGCATTTAGTTCAGCCTCACTTTGTACTGCCTTATTATTGCTAGGTTTGGGTTTTTTACTTTTACTTTTATTTTTCTCTGCCTCGATTAAGGACTCATATTTTCTAGTTATTTCGTCTGCCATTTTTTGGTTCAATACTATTTCCATATTATCTCTATTCTCTGGGGTTTCTCCCTCTAAACTGTATCCTAGTTTCTTTAATAGATTGTTAAACTCGAGCGCTGTGCTGACGTAAAATTCTCTGCCATACACAGTTTCCGGAATATCATTTAAAATATTTTGCCACTTACCCCAGTCTTGCATGAAGATCTGGTACATTTCATCCATCATCGGCTTGGCGTCTTGGCCGTACTTGTCGCCGTAATACTGTGTTAACGTCATATCTCGGAGCGTTGTCCGCATTCTCTCTTGTAGTAGCTTATCGCTCTTAGGCAGCTTTACAATTGGGGGGTCCATCTCTGCTTCCTCCATCTTTTTTGCCTCCATCGGCCCTCCCGGTCCTAACAAGGATGAGTTAGGCCTATTCTCCTTCTCGGTACTCAGCGTGGTCAGCTAGGTTAGGGTTCAGTCAGGAGCATTTGAAAAACACGTCCGTCTAGTTCAAATCCCAAACATGAATGAGAACAGAAATTGAATGACTCGAATGAAAAATGACTCGAATGTATTTGATACATGGTACATGAGAAAGACGGGTACAGGGTTTGGGTTAGCGATTAATTATGAGAGATTATTGTGAAATTATTCAATTAAAAGACCGTGATACCTGATATTTGTGAAATGGTTTACAGCTCATTGGGGCCGCAGGCCCCACCATCTGTAAGTCTTGTAGATTAAGACTTTAGCGAGGATGAAAGTGACCTTATTATTTAAAAGTGTGCATCATAAAATGAATTAAAACATAAAAGAGATTAACTGCTACTTAGTAATTTGAAAAAAAAAAGTAAGAGAAGCAAGAGAACTTGTAGAAAATCATTAATTGAAATTAGATGGTAAGTGAACAACGCGGTCTGCGTTTGTTCGATTTTTCGAGGTTATCATAGTTTGGCAGATTTTGAAGAGTGGAGTTCTCAATATTGATAATATTACTGTAGAAGTTTTTAGCAAGTTTAATCATGAATTGCTTCATAGGAGGGATGTTGAGGGCTTTAAATATGTCCACATTTCTGTGAAACCATCTGGCTTTAACGATCATTCTGATTGTTTTATTTTCAAGGGATATAATTTTTTGAAGATTAGTTTTGGCAGTTGCAGCCCAAACAGGACATGCATATGTAAGGATAGGTCTGAGATAAGCTAGATAAATTAGGATTTTGCCTTAGGTGGATAAGCATGAATTCCTACAAATGAGGGGATATTGAGCTCTAAAAGCGTTATTAAATTTTTCTCTGGTGTGATTGATATGCGATCTATAGTTTAGGTTCTTATCTAGGATAATACCCAGGTACTTAACTTGGTTTTGCCAATTAATTTCAGTATTATAGAGTTTGATTTTGGGCCAGTTCTTTTTGTTTTTAAAGAAAATGATAGCTTCAGTTTTATCAACATTAAGTTTGATTTTCCAACGAGTGAGCCATTTTTCTAAATTGATTTTGTAGTTTTGTAGGGGGGTTATAGCTTGTTGAGGATTTTTTCCTTGTGAAAGGATGGCCGTGTCATCAGCATAAAGACTGATCATGATGCCTTTTTGTTGTGGAATGTCATTTAGATAAAGGAGAAATATTACAGGGGCGAGGATACCACCTTGCGGAACACCAGCTCTTAGTTTCCTTTTGGAAGAGTCAGTTCTATTGATTTGCACAGTGAAAAATCTATCAGAGAGATATGATATAATGATTTGAATGATATTAGGAGGAAAGTTATAGACAATGAGTTTATGTATAAGGCCTGGGATCCAGACCTTATCAAAAGCTTTGGCAATGTCTAGAAAAATTGCAGCAGTGGGTTTGTTGTTTTTCCTCCCCTTATGAAGATATTCAACCATTCTTACTAATTGATGTGAAGTTGAGAGTTTTTCTGTAAAGCCAAATTGTTGAGGGATTAGGAAACCCGCTGTCTTTGAAAAATTAAGGTATCTAGTGAGGATTAGTTTTTCAGTGAGCTTACTGAGAGTTGGGAGAAGAGAGATAGGTCTATAATTAGTTGGTATGGAGGGGTCTTTACCTGGTTTGAGGATTGGGAGAATTTTAGCGATTTTCCAGCATTTTGGGAAATATTGAAGTTCAAAGATTTTTTTGATAAGTTATTTTAATGATGATTATGGGAGGAAGTTTTTTAAGCATTTTATTTTTAATTGAGTCAGGACCAGGTGTTTTGTTAATTTTGGTGTTTTTGATGAAATCGCAGATTTCTGATGGTTTAATCTCAGAGAAAACCGTGGGAGATGTATGTTCGTTAAAATTTGAGATTGAATTTTCAACCATGTTTTCAGTTAAGATGTCTGGTAGGTTGTTTGGTTTAAATTGTTCTTCAAATTGGTCGGCAATAAGTTCAGCTTTTTGGGAATCAGTATGAACAATTAGATTAGTATTGAGGTCACGAAGTTGAGGGATTATTGTTCTTTTCCTTTTAAGTCTTTTGGTAGATTTCCAGAGAGAGTTGTCTTGAGCGTTAAGAAGTTCATTTTGGTTGATATAGGTGCTGCGGTTGTAATCCAAGACAGCATTACGAAATTCTTCTTGGGCTTTATTGTATTGTGATTTGGAGACAGGGTCTCTAAATCTTTGCCAGGTCTTTTTAGTTTTATTGCGAAGAGTTTTAAGTTTTCTAACATGTGGGGGTAGGTAGAGAGTCTCATGAAATTTGAGTGGTTTGGAGCTGATGTTGTACGCAGAGGTAATGTCTGATGTAAGTTTAAGAATTTCATCCTCTAAGTCATCCTTGTTAAGTAAGTTAGGGATATTTAGTTTAAATTTTTTATTCAAATAATCTTTAAAGTTCGCCCAGTCAGTGGAAACATAGTGTCTGTTAATTAGGAGAGGAGTAATATTGAAGTTAAATTTAATAAGGACTGGGTTATGATCAGATGAAAAATCCGGAATAGATTCAATTTTATGAGCATAGGAGAAATTTTTTGTGAGAGCTAAGTCAATAGTGGGGGCAGAATTAGGGCCAAATCTTGTAGGAGTCGACGGAGCAAGAATATCGAGATTTTCTTTAAGAGCGAAATTATGGAGAAGTCTACCAGACTGGGAGGTCCTATTGCAGTTCCAGCTTGGGTGATGTGCATTCATGTCGCCGCA
>JAPMOQ010017536.1:0-16186 GCA_026543055.1 Argiope trifasciata
AATATTTAATGTAAATAAATATTCTTTTTTCAGAGCGCATATAATTTTCAAAATTTGTGTTTCCTATAGTTTATTTTTAGAGACGTAATTTAAGATATCTTTTCCACTGAGAGGTGAAAAATTTACATCTTAATTATAACATCACACCGATTAATGCCGGTGCTCTTTTATAGAGAAGCATATGCTTCGATAATTCTTTGACAGACTTTTCAAAGCTGCATTTTAAAGCTTTTGGAATTTATATAAATGTTGGAAAATATCACTCAAGGTGTTCTTGCATTTAATATTAATAGGATACTTTTGTTTCTAACTCAAAATTGTAAGACAATTTTCAAAAGAATTTGAAAGGAAAGAAAAGAAATTTTTCACTAATTTTTTTTTTAAATTTCCAACTGATGAAATCAGTTTTAAGTGAGATATGAAATGATATTAATTGCAATTTTCTCACAATTGTATTCGTGATTTATTTTATATGTAAAGGTCTTATAGCCTTAGTTATCTAAATATTTGTATGAAATCAAAACTTCTTTGCAAAAATAATAAATTGTGATTTTTTAAAAATATAATAAAAAAAATTACTTAATATATTTCTACCTGTTTTGAATAAAAAGTTATTTGTCAGTTTAAATACAGTTTTGTTTTTAAATCAAATATCGCTTTTGGCAAGAAAACACTTTTCAGTGCTTCAGCACAATATGTATTAGAATCTATCTTTTTAAATATCAGAGTTAACAGATAGGCACATTTTTTTAAAAGTTCTGAATGACAGAATGTGCAAGTGTATGAATCGAATGTTCCAAATTAAATAATTTCGTACTTGTCATATTCCTAAATGATATCAATGCAAAACAGAATATAAACCGAAATTAATGCTATTAGGGATGATAACAAGAGCATGTTTGTAGCAACTAAGCAAGTTTCAAAATTAATTTTACTAATATTCAACTAAAATTTTTGGGTTGATTCTTCAAACAAATTTTTTAATGTTTTTCTAATTCAAAGAATCTGATCTTGAAAAAAACTGAAGTATTTTTGAGAATAAGTTCTTCATATTTAAATACTGTTTGTTTAATTTATATATTGTTCAAAAATCTACAGCTTATTTGAGTGATTTATTAATAACGTACTGAATGCAGAAATAATACAGTGATTAATGTATAGAATACGGTAACTAATACTAAATCACTAACAGAATCGGGTATAAATCCGAAATTAAATTTAATAAAGTAGTGAAAATTTAATTTGCATTGAGCATTTTATTTCTATTTTCAAGCTAATGTTCATTTGATTATAATCATTGCGCTGACGATTCCTATTTCTTCATGATACTCCAGAATGAGTCACTAAAACATCAGATTTTTTTTCTTTTCAAAATTTAATCTTTGCAAATATTTTGAAACTGTTAGTATGATATCATTTGAAATTATAGAAATTTTTTTAAATAGTTTTAGAGAACTATTATTTTGAATTGGGATTAGTTGCAATGTATATAAAGTATCTTATATGTCACATTTTTAAAATAGTTTCCTAAATATTTTAAAGTGCTCATTAAAACATTCATTCATTCATCATCAAAGTCTTTATGATGTCGTTAATCTTGATTTCATCAATAATGGCATATCATGTGAAAGATTCGTACATCGTGTTGTTTAAATAAGCCATTAAAAAGTTCTTAAAAATTTTAACTGAAGTTACTGTTTAAAAAAAGCAGATTTTGTTTTTCAACGTTAAGAAAGTAACGACGGAACGTTACGGTAAACTAACAAAATTGATTTCAACTTCATTTCTATAAAAAAGAAATGTTACAAATTATTTCTAAAATTCTGAATTGTTTATAAAACTGGAATAAAAATTGTCTCGAAAACGAAAATTTTGTCTTTGGATAGTTAATCTTTTGAATGTTAATGTGACACAACAATTGCCAATAAGCTTTTCTGCTTGATTAAATTTAAATTGAGATTTAATAAATAAGAAATTAGAAATTTTAAAAAAGATTCTAATTATTGATTATTTATTGGTCAGGAAGTAATTATGTACCAAATTTTATAAATCTAGGACCAGCTGTTTATGTTAATTTTTTGTTTATTTTGTTTTCTAGCTGTTTTCTAATTTTTTGGTGATTTTCGCTTCTCGCGATTTACAAAAAACGAATTTAGCAATATGGCTATTATAAATATACTACAATTTTTGATTCGGAAGCTATAATATAAATTTACATTACTGAGAATTAAATTAAATAAAACACAAAAAAATTAATTTAAACACAAATAATTAAATTAAAACATGAAATTTCTTGCAAGTTTTTATGCCGTATTTTTTTAAAAAAATGAAAAATAAAATTGAAACATTTTTACGTCAAAAATTAAATTTTAACAAACAGTCTTGATTACTTAACTGAAAATCTGTCAACGTATTCATGTCATGAATTTTGAGGCAAAGTAGTTAAATAAATATATAAAATAAATTCCTTTTATTTTTGTTATTTTTTGAAGGCGTTAGACGTATTTTAAAATTGTTTAATAGCAACATTTTACTGGAAAATATATTTAGAAATATTTTTCTTTATTAAGGAAGGAGCCCTTAAGTTATTATTTTGGTAAGTAAAATTAAGTGAGAAGATTTTTTTCTCATAAGTTTCCGAAAACCACATGAAATACTTCCTACTTAAATCATTTAACGATAAGGAATACTTTTATGACAGCTAAGTGCTTTCTAGAGGGCTCTCTTTAGGGGGTTATCGTAAAGTAATCTATCATTGACAAGAAGGTCATTAACGGAGGGGGACGGCACAGAAGAAAAAACACGTCTTCGCCCTTTTCGACGCTTCAACTGAAAGTAGGAAAAAACCGTTTGCGCCCGTCTCGGAAACAACTGAACAGTGCGAAAAAACACGGTTACGCCCGTTTCGGAGGGGATGTGCCTTCCAGAAAAAAACGTCTCCGCCGCTTGGAGGGTTAAACTCTTGACAGCTAATTCAACGCCTATTAAAACTTATGGAACACAATTAGTTAAACTCGATCTTGGTTTACGAAGAAAATTTGCCGATGTTTCAAAACTTATAATCGGCCCTGGCTTTTTGCAGAACTATGATCTTCTTGTTGACTTAAAGCGAAAACGGTTGATTGATTCCCTAGCCTCGCTTTACGCTCCAGCTAAAGTAATGAGAGGTCCATCCTCGTCTATAACGCCACTCGATTGTAGTAGTCTGGATCCCGACATTCGTATGCTTTTGAAAGAATTCAACAATATTACATCCGAAAATTTTAAATTAAAGAAAAGTGA
Organism: Argiope trifasciata; assembly: GCA_026543055.1. Classification (NCBI taxonomy): domain Eukaryota; kingdom Metazoa; phylum Arthropoda; class Arachnida; order Araneae; family Araneidae; genus Argiope; species Argiope trifasciata. Next base: position 3,283 of record JAPMOQ010017536.1, read on the forward strand.
AACCAAACATCATGTTACGCATTCTATCATTACAAGAAGCCCTTCTGTCACATCAAAAGTTCGTCGCCTAGCACCTGACAAGCTCAAGATAGCAAAGGAGGAAAACTCATATATGTTGGAGCAAGGAATTTGTAGTCCTTGATCAAGTCCGTTACATCTTGTACCAAAGAAAACAGGTGGTTAGAGACTTTGCCGGGAGTATAGAGCTCTGAATGCTGCTACCCAACCTGACAAATACCCCATTTCTCATCTACATGATTTCACTCAAAATTTATATGGATGTAAATATTTTTCTATTCTTGATTTAGAAAGAGCTTAGCATCAGATTCCAATAGAATCATCTGATATAGAAAAAACAGCTATTTGTACACCTTTCGGTTTATTTGAGTTCACAAGAATGACTTTCGGTTTGCGCAATGTAGCTCAAACCTTTCAACGATTTCTTCTTTCTGTGTTACGAGGCTTGGATTTTTACTACAACTATATTGATGATAATCTCATCGCATCGAAGAATGAAGCTCACTATCTTAATCATCTTAGGCAAGTTTTTCAACGCCTTCAAGGTGCTAGTCTGATATTAAAGGTTTCAAAATGCTTCAGTTCAGTTCAGTTCAGTTCAGTTATATTTACGTCCCGTTTAAAGCAACACGAGGGCTATTTTGGGACGGACTTCGTAATTTTGAACCACGGTCAGATGACGAGGACGACAACTGAAGTGGCACCCCCCTCTCCACACCACACCACACCAGCGGGAGGACTTTGGCCTGACAGATTTAACGTGCAAGAGACCCCCTCACACGACGGATCTTCGGTGGAATCGAGTTTCGAACCTGAAACCCTCCGGTTCCGAAACCGAGACCTTACCACCAGACCACCGCGGCCCCAGGTTTCAAAATGCAAATTTTTCTAAAACGAAGTAAAATTTTTAGGCCATCGAATTTCTGCAAATGGTACCGAACCAACAAAAGAAAGTAAAAGTTATCGAAGATTTCAATCTTCCTGAAACAGTCAAACAATTAAGAAGATTTTTGGGAATTATTAATTTTTATAGAAGATATATTCCTGAAGCAGCTCAACATTAAGCGGGTTTGTATGATTACATAAAAAGTAGCAAAAACAATGATAATCGAATCACCAATTAGACTGACAAATCAATACAAGCCTTTGAGCAATGCCAACAGTAAATATTCTGGCATACCCTTCACCAACAGCAAAACTTTGCCTGATGGTAGATGCCTCAGATAATGCTTTGGGATCTGTCGTTCAGCAATATGTTAATAAACAGGGCAACCATTAGGATTCTTTTCTGTTCGCTTAACTCCAGGTCAACAAAATTACTCTATATATCACAGAGAACTCTTGCCAGCCTTCAATGAAACATTTCCGTTATTTATTGGAAGGTCTAGAATTCACACTTTTCACGGGCCACAAGCCACTCTTGTATTTCGTCAAAAATTAGAAAAAGCATCACCTCGATAACAAAGGCACCTTGAATATATCTGACAATTTACTACAGATATCCAACATATTTCTGGTAAAGACAATGTAATCGCTGATGCCCTGTCAAGAATGGATGAAATTCATATTCCTACCCAAATTGATTACGAAGCCATATCCAAATCTCAAGAGACAGTTTAGTTCAATTTAGTTTTATTAACGTCCCATTTTTTAAAGCAACACGAGGGCTATTTTGGGACGGACCTCGTAATTTTGAACCAAGATCAGATGACGAAGACGACACCTGAACTGGCATCCCCCTCTCCACACCAGCGGGAGGACGTTTGGCCTGACAGATTTAACGTGTAAGAGACCCCCTCACACGACGGTTCTTCGGTGGAATCGAGTCTCAAACCTGAAACCCTCCGGTTCCGAAGCCGGGACCTTACCACTAGGCCACCCGACCCTCAAGAGAAAGATACGGACTTAAAAGAAATTCTTTCTTCTCCAAATTTTTCCTTGAAGATGCAAAAGTTACCAGTTGTCGTAACAAAATCTTTTATTTTCTGTGATAATTCTCGGAATTCTCCGCGACCATATATACCACCAGATTTCAGAAAATCAGCGTTTCACAGTGTTCATAGTTCCTCACATTCGGGAATCGAATCTACAGTCAAACTTCTGACATCAAAATTTGTTTGGCCGTCAATTAAAAAAGGCGCCATATATTGGACTAGATGATGCCTACAATGCCAAAAATCAAAAATTTCTAGACATGTCCACTGTCCATATCAACAATATAAATCCGTCAGTCAACGATTCAGCGAAATAAACTTGGATATCATTGGAACATTACCATCTTCAGAAGGTATCCGTTATTGCTTAACCAACATCGATAGATACTCCCTTTGGACTGAGGCTATTCCGATTTCGGACATCACAGCCGATACAGTTACTGACACGCTAGTTAAAAATTGGATTTCACGTTTTGGATCTCCTATAATCATTACAACCGATCAAGAAACGCAATTCGAATCTCGGCTATTTCTTGAATTATCAAAGCTCATTGGATTTAAGAGGATTCGAACTACAGCATGCCATCCACAAGCCAAAGGCTGCATCGAACGCTGGCACCGAACACTTAAATCTGCCATAATGTGTCATGCAAATCAAAGGTGAATATGATCATTTCCAATTATTCTCTTAGGACTACGCACAACTTGACATTCGGATTTAAACTCTACGCCAGCTGAGCTACTTTATGGGTAAAATATCAGAATGCAGTACAGAAAATATAACTGTATGTAATAAAACACTTGAAACATATTTTTAAAAACAATTGTTAATATTTTACTTCAATATTGAACCAAAATAATTGTTAAAGCCTTTTCTCTAGCTCTATTAGATCAAAGATCACCCCGATTCGAATCAATACATGTAGAGATTTAATTAGCGGCCATTGCTAATTAAATATTTAGTTCCAATTTGTTGCAATAGATGTCACCACGGGTATCACTAAATAAGGCTGAACCAAAGTCCAAAACGCGTGACGTAAGAATTCGAGAAAAAGCGAACTGCGCATTCGCTCGCCAGACGGGGACCAGAGTGGGTCATATCGTTCCGATTATGCATCTTTAAAAACGTAACGTAGTTTCGCCATGAAACAATTATTAACTACTCTTCATCCTTGGTGGCATCTATAAGTAATATTTTTTTCTCTGTTGTAAATACTCCTGCCATAATTCTTAATGTCTTTTTCCTTATTCTTTATTATAAATAAATTTCTTTCATATTCAAAAGCTTCTTTTCCTTCATTCAGTGACCCTAGTCACTGATCTAAATGTGGTTGGATGGGCATTCTGTCCCACCCAATTCCTACATACATAGGACAATACTAATCGACAATCGATAGTTAGGTTTGAACAGAAAATTCAATGAAGTTGCAAAAAATCCTTATAAGCAAAATTCTAACGTGTGTCGCAATAGTCAATTGTTATGAAAAGTGGGATTTTCCGTTTCGTTATAAATTATCTTCAGTAAGATGGAATACGATATAAAAAAAAATCGAGAAGGATGTATCTGACAAAAAAATTTAATCGAGTACAAAAATAGGCTTAACCATCGTTTAATAATTTTCCTTGTTTATTCATTAAAATGTTTTTTTCTGGAATTTTTTTCTTTTGGCAGTGAATGCTGCTTAGATTCATTTATTCTGTTTTTGCGGAGCTCTTCAAATCTTCTACTTGAATTTGCGCTAGCATACACTCCAACAACCCTAAGGATATTCAGTAATTCTATAAAACATTCGCTAATGTATTGCGCACATAAATATTCCAAATCTGAAGATTCAGATCTCAACAAAGACATCTTTATATGCAAATTTCCACATAATACTGTTAAAACTTTCATTAGCATTTTGTGTTTTTCTTTGTCAAACATTTTCCTTATTTAAAACTAAATTTGTGTTTATACAAATTATTAACATTTTTTGGCCTTTTAAATCGGTACTTCTGGTTTTTTAAATGCCCACTTCCAGTTTACTGATCATTACAAAAATATTAATTTCTTGACTTCTAATGAGCGTAGAGACAAAAGTAAACCTGTTTTGGATAGCTCAAAAACTGGTCTATCCAATAATACAACTTTTAGAAAATGTCATTGTTTTGCAGAAATCGATGTTTTCAACGTGTTCGGATACCTAAATTGTTATAACTTAGTAATGGAAATTCATATTCATGTATTGCATATTTAACAATTATTTTACAAAAATTGTATTAGTATTAAGACTATTTTTAAGACTCAAAATATCACCTTTTTAATGATGTTAATTTCATCTCCATACAATTTTTCTCTAAATTTTAATGATAATTTTTAATTGAATGCTTTACAGTCTAAATAAGGAGTTTAAATATTATGATGAAATTCAGATTTATGTTTTTAACTTCATAGTATGACTTTCATTTTCTCTTTTATTTCGTAGAGTATGTACTTAAGAAAAAAATGTATTTCATATGAATTATTTAACAGCCTAAATAATTTTTGCGAACAAGATGGTTACTAAAGACGGCTAGTTTTTATGAAACTGTTTCCATTTAATTATTCATACACGTATCTGCCTTTATCAAAATACTGTAAAAAAAAGGTAATCTTAAATATCTTGTTTGATCAATTAAAAAAAAAACTCTTAAGAAATTATTTGAGCTTTTTTTTGTTTTATAAAATATTTTAAAATTAAAAAAAAAAATTGCACAGATTGTAAAGATATTTAATGCCGTTTAACTATAAATAGGAGTTTTTAATACCTGAAGCTCACATTTATTTTGAAGATACAGGGTGGCCCAGAAGTCACTTTACATTTTGAAAATTAAATAACTTTTTTTCTATTAATATATTTTTTTTTCTCTTTTCAGAATTAAAAAATATAATCCCTGGAAATTTTTGGCATGGATAAGTTTACAACAGAACAGCGAGTGAAGATAATTGAATTTTACTTTGAAAATGGATGGTCAATTGTTGCAAAGCAAAGATCGTATATGCGCCATTTTAATGTTCGACATCCCCCTAGTAGGCCTGCAATAAGGAACTTAGTGACGCGTTTTCAACAGCATGGCTCTGTAAGTTTTTAAAATTTTTAAAATTAAATAACTTTTTCTAAAATGACTGTATTGACTCTGTTGCAACAATTGACCGTCCATTTTCAAAGTAAAATTCAATTATCTTCACTCGTTGTTCTGTTGTAAACTTATCCATGCCAAAAATTTCCAGGGATTATATTTTTTAATTCTGAAAAGAGAAAAAGAAATATATTAATAGAAAAAAAATTATTTAATTTTCAAAATGTAAAGTGACTTCTGTGCCACCCAGTATAAACAAAAACATGTATTTATCTTGATTAACAATAGAAAATTTTTATCTTACAAAAGTATTAATAATTATTTTAAGAATATGATTTTAATAAAACTGCATTGTTTTCAATAAGATATTTTCTAAGATAGCATATTTTTTATGTAACTGAAATATAAGAAATATTATTTTGTTACAAATCAAACTAAAGTATGAACTTATATTTTTATTTTTGACATGTTTTTACAATAAAGCATGTTGTTTGAATAAAGAATTACAAATATAATTAAACATTACGAAAACACAAAATTGGACCAAGAAAAATCATAATTGCTTTAATAGCAAGATCAACAATGGCGATAATAAAAATCACACACATATATATGCATGTAAATTTAATTAGGATTTTTAATTTGAAACAAATATTGAAAGCACAAAGAATTTCATCCTTTATAATTTAAGTTGGAAAATAAGTTCACGTTCACTCACTTATATATCATTTCAGATATTGCTGCTCAATCACTCTTTAGTATTAAATGAAGGATAGTAATTACTTTTCGAAACCACCTATCTAGATTTCCCCCCAAAAGATTTGTGCTGCCATCTATTGGTTAGCGATAATATTATTACACTTTATTTTTCAATCAAATGAAAGGTTTACAGAATAATGTTTAATGTTCATTGCTTAACAATTAGGAATGTTACAATTTTATTGTCAAAATTTAATTGGTAATAAAAATTACAACATTATTCATCTTCTATAAAGAAATTTATATTTGTACTGTGTTTTAAGAAAACGAATTTTTGACTAACATGGTAAATATTCAAAAATTCACTGTTTTAACATGATAATATTTATAAACTGACGAACATAAATTAAACATAAAGTATATAAATTACGATATATTAAAAGTTGTAGCATATTACAAATTTTAATTAGAATGGAAAATGTAATATATGGTTCAGTCAGGATAATCGATGTTTGTTCAAGTAGTTTTGGACTTTAATTAGTTAAGGACATTAATTTCATTGACTAACATAATAAAATAGAAACTAGGTAAAATAATGTTTGATGTTTGAAAAACAACGTATAAGTTTTCATAATTCCAAATAACAGAATATCATTTCAGATAATTATAATTACTAATCTGTTTGGCGAATCGATACTGTCAAGAGCAAAATTAAATGGTTTTTAAATGGATGATTAAAAAAAAAAACAGTTTAAAATGTTCCATAGAATAAGTTCTTGGGAATAGAGCAAAAAAATCTGGCGTAATTACATTTTAGAATTAAATTATTATTAAGAAAATGTTTTTTAAATTGAAATCTTATATTTAAATTAATATTAATCAATACATTTTTAACTTCAAAACATGTGGTGCTAAAGTTTTTCATAGCATCTTAAAATTATATAAGAGAAAAGTTTTGAATTGCCAAAAATTTTATCTGAATGAATTTTTATTATTATTTATTTTTATTATGATTCATTATTTTTCAATTTTAAAAAAAATTATTCTTAGATCAATAATAACACGAACAGATGTATTGCATTTAATATTTCATTGTATATATAGTGAGGAAACTAATGAAACAAATTGTTGAATGTATCTAAAAATATATTTAAAAATTCAAGTTTAATTAAAGGGAAATAACAGAGCATGGTTGAATTTGTAATAATCTTATAATTGCAAAAGTATATGAAAATAAGTTTTTGATTATAATGTGATAGGAAATAACGGAGGAAAATGTAAAAATTAAAAATGTTGAAAAACAGTTCAGCATTTCTATATTTAAGAAGTAATTGTATGCGAATTTTGTAGTTTTAGATCCAATGATCAGCTCTAAAATTTTGTTTTGCTTTTTTTAAAAAAATCATTCATGTCTGAATTCGTAAATAATATCTAGTCAGTAAATTTTACATTAAAAATATGAATTATAACGGTAAAACAAATAGCATTACAATAACTTCTGAATCATATTTAAAAATGTTCAACAATTAAAATCATTTAATCTAATTCTGTTTAATTTTTATCAAATTTTTAAAAACTGCTTATGTTTATGCATGAAAAGCAGGAATCATTAGTGGATTGTTTTCAACCCAGTTTCGTTATTTTCAGGCAAAAAGCAACAACCGCAGTCTTTAATTTTGAAACAAATCAGCTATTTATTTTAAATTACAGGTATTGGATTCAGATATTTTCGTTGGAATTACTTTTTCTTTTCGATGTAAAGCATTAGAAGCATCTTTAATTAATTTTTAAGTTCGTAATTTAAGTTTTATTCTTATCTGCTGAGAAAATCATTCCCTTTTGAAGAGTTATGTTACTATATTTTTATAAATTTTTATCATTTTGACTCAAAATTATCACTCTACATGCTTCTCATAATTGTCATATATTTTTTTAAGATTATTCTTTATAAGAGATTTAAGCTAATGATATGTTTGGAAATTTATCATCAATATCTTAGTTTTTAATACAGAAAACATACTTTTATCATAATTAATTTTAGAACTTTGCCTATTTTATATTAAAGGAAAATTCGAAATTAGTTGTTTGTAAATGAAACTGTATTTTTTTTAATGTTTAGTGTATCATTTATTACTATATTTAGAAATTTTATACATGATTTTACTGATAATTTTGAAATTTGCTAATTGAAAATATCAAATAAGAATTCGATGCTAATCAAAATTTAGAGGTGATTAATTACTAAAAACTATCAATAGGTTTTAATAATATAATTAAATATTGAAAATATATAATTTTGTATTCTATAGTTAACCTTACAATGCATGAGTTTTTTTTTGTTTTCTAGTAGTTCATATGCAAATCAATTGAAATGGAGTATATTGAATCAAAGGCTGAAAAAATAATTAGTTTCTAGCTTGAATATTTATTAAATTTTTTTTTAAATTGTAGTTATATCTAGAATTTTTTAAAAAAAAATCAGGTGAAAACTTTTTATTAAGTTCACAGTATAATAAATTAAACATTTCAGATATTAATTATTAAATTCTAAATTTGAATTAAGAAAGGGCAAAAATTTGAGTAAAAAGAGTTTTCTAAATTCAACTTAAGGTTTAAATGTATATGAAGATACTAAAGACGGAAACTTATTGAAAAATAAACAACAATCTATTTAGAAAAACAGATGTTTATTTTGTGCGTCAGACTGTACAAAACGTAGAGGCATAAATAACATATAACACATCAAGAGAGGAGCCAGAGCATGTGGTTGCATCTGTGCTGTCCTCTCTAATAAAGACGACACATCTCCTATAGCTACAGATTAAGAGCACGTCCAGCAGCTGCTGAAGAACCGCAGGGCAGCCATGGCTTCAAAGCGAGAGAGGAGTCCTTGAGCAGAATTGGAAAGTTTCCTGTGGACAAATAAACAATTCATTATTTAAACATGAATTATTGAAGTTCGATCATTGTAGAGCTAAAGATATGTTTGCCATTTGATGGTTATAGATTTAAAAATATGATTCCAATTTCATGGTTATACACTTAAAATATAATTGCAATTTGATGATTATTGACAATGTTTGCATACTCATAGACAAAGATATAGTTGCAATTTGATGATCATAGACAAAGATATGATTTCAATTCGACAATCAAAGACACGATTTCAGTTTGATGGTTAGACAAAGATTGCAGATTGTGGTTAGATATAGATTTGAAGATACGTTATTATGAATTTTAAAATATGATTGCACTTGGATGTTTTTAAATTTAAAAATATGAATTGTAATTAATGTTTATAAATATATGAATTGCTATTGATGCTTATAAATTTTAAGAAGATATGATTGTAATTATGGATTTAAAATTGAGCACAGAGTTATTAAAATTTTCCATTAATTAGCAAAGAAATAGTGCGTTTTTCATTGGGAAACTACTTATGAATCAAATTGTAATTATTGGATAAATAATTTTCTGATGTACCTAAACTGTTAATAAGGAAAAATGTTTTTCCTCTTCCGGATTCATTGTGTTTTAAAACTATATTCTATACGATTTCTATTTTCATTTTAACCAATCCATTGTAATGTTTTTTAATGCTAAACAAGTAAGTGAAACTAGTTCAGTAAGCAGCATCTTGCCTAGTTTATAACTAAGTAATAACTAGATGCCATTTATCACTCTAAAAAAGGATCCATGTCGTTTAAAATTAGAACGGTAACATCACAATTAAGGATAAATCGAAGTAAGATCTACATTTCAGAAATGTATCACTTGTTCAAAATTAGTTATACGTGTGAACTTTCACGATTTTGTTTTATTTTTAACGACATAGTTTTCCTCAAATCACTTCAAATTTGTTTCCATTCCTTAACTAGTACAAAGCAAATATTTTTAATTCATAATTAAACTTTAAAGTACTCATTATCAAAGTTTTCGAGTTTTCTTGCTTGAGAAGTACAAAGACTGAGTTTGGTTTTGATTTTTGAAGAAGGACATGGAATACTTTCCATAAAAATTATAATAAATGATAAAGAGCAAAAGAAGTAGGATTTATCTTGAGAATTTCATGAAAACTCTAAGGAATACTTATTTTGTATTTGACTCATAAAAAAATAATGAAATTTTGCTTCAATAAATATCTATTTTTGAATGTTTTATTAAAATAATTTTCGCTATCATTTTGAAGCACAGCACTTACGAAATGGCCTTAAAGTTGATTTTATTGCTTTCTATAAGTTAAAGTTTTAGATAAAAATGCTAATCAGTAGATATTAAGTAGTTATTTTTAATTATAAGTAGTAGGCATTTTTAGGTTCATATAAGCCTTAAATATATAAGCAGTCGATACGTTTTCAATCAGGACTGAAAAATTCAATTTAGATTTGAAGAGTTTTTCTTATACCAATTAAATATTTTTAAAATAAGACGCCTTTGAACTAAACATGTCTTAAACCAGATTTTTTTTTACTTGCAGATCAAAACTGTTAGATAAAAAAGTATCATTAGATGAACAAGACTAGCATCAAAAACAATAAAAAATGAGGATAGCCGCTGTTTTAAACTTGATGGACGTAGAAGAGGTCAAGAGCAATGTTTTCACGAAAGAAAGTCGAAGGCGAAAAAAAAGATAGGACAAGAACCGGTTTCTTTTTAATTGCAACCACTTTCGTTTTATATTAGAATTCATGTCTTGCAAATGCTTAATTTCTCTATTTATATCATTCATTTTATTCTGAAGAAAGTAACATATTTAGAAAAGACATACGAAGGTTAACTGTTACAATTCTTGCATTGCAAGCTTTTGCAGTTATTTTAAAGCGATGTCATATGAAAATTAATATTATTTCTTTCATTTTTTTAATTAAAGATGTGATATATGAAACGATTAACAAAGAAATCATAGATTTTGCTTTCTTGTGCATATATTAAGATTTAAAATTTTTTTGACTTAAAGTTAGCTTATTTTCCTTTATGTTAATACATTTAATTGTTTTACTTTAATGCATTAGCTTTACTCATTAACTTTATTTATTTACTTTATTCAGCTTTATTTTACTAAATTTGTTTGATGACTAATTAATTCATTACTATTACTTAATTAATTAATTTTATTTGCTTAATTTGTTCATTTTTATTACGTTATGTTTATTTAATTGGTATAGTTAAAATAATTCATTTATTTATTAATCTTTAAAGTTAATTTATTTGTTTGTAACAACTAATCATGCGGATATATACAAGAACTTTCCAAAGTAACGATCTTTTAGTTATTTCTGATGTCCGCAAATTATTTTCCCTATTTTGTGCATTTATATATTTAAAATAAACCAATTGGTTAAAGTTGTATGATGGAATACATTCAGCACATTAAAAATATGCTTCATATCCTTTTAATTTCTGCTATATATCGTTTGAAATATATCTTGCTAATACTGATGATGCAATTTAGGAAATAAAAAATAAAAATTAATTAAAAATAATTTAATTTTCGAAATAACTTTCAAAAATGCCAATATTACTGGACTCGTATTTACTAAGAATTGACTATTGACAGAAACTGCGGGACTAGATGAAACTGCTTACCAAATACACGAAAATCCAAATTAAAATTCCAGGCAATTTAAAACTTATTAAAAAAATCAATTTTTCATAGAATTGCGAGATTTATACAGTTATAAATATAAAAAATAGTTACCTAGGCAATTAAATAAATTTACAAGTTCCTAAGTCATCTAATAGAGTGAGTGTCCGTAGGAGGGTCGGGGAGCATATCCACCATGTTGGGGTTGGGCATGAAGCTCAACATCAGCGGGGCTCTGGTTTTCAGTTCCAGGCTCGTTGGTCTTGACGTTAGCGCGGAAACCATGGGCATCAGCAACGTAGTCGACCTGTCTGTAGTTTCCATGAGCATCAGTGTATCCGTAGCTTCCTTGGACATTGCCGTGACCATCTCCATGCTCCTGTCGGGTTTGTTTGAAGTCTCCAGAGTGGTGGTCTCCTCCTACGATGTCAAATCCGTATTGGTATGGGATGGGTTGAGCCTGTAAGATAAATGATCAATTTGAATTCCTTTGTTGATAATGAAAACACTGGGAGCTGTAGTTTGTAAGTACTAAATATTGAAATACTTAAAATTATGGTTAGAAAAAATGTAATAAGGAATTTAATTTCTAATGGTAATCACATTTAAAGATGGATTTTTAGTAAAAGATTCCTTTTGTTTTTTAATAGCATTTCATAAAAGATAAATTAAACGGAAATTTACGTAAAGAATGATTCCCCTGTTAGCATAAGACAATATTAAATATTCATGATGCTGATTGATATTCTGAATATTGCTCGATGTCGAAAAGATATCGAAGCTATGCTTTTCAGCATTTTGGGCTGATAAGAAGGAAATTATAAGGCTACTGATATCGCGCAATCACAGGTATATTCTTAAGTTAATCGCATTGCAATAAATTTGCTATTATTTTATGAATTAGCCTAAACTGTCATATAACTGTCTTAGTAAAATGGCAGAATTCATATAGTTGTCAATAAAATGGTAGAATTCATATAACTTATGATTCAGTGTTCAATTAATCTGATCCATCTAAGTAAAAACATTTTGTTTCTCCTTCAAGAAGAAGTCAAAAGTGTTAAAAAGCATAATAAAAGCATTACTTACGTAGTCATCATGACCGTAAGATGGAGCTGGTGCGCCATATCCTCCATGTCCATATCGCTGAGCAAAAGCTACAGCAACCAAAGATGCGATAAGAGCGATCTAGAATTAAAAGAAAACTTTGCTTATCTCTTAGTAAGTAATAGTAACTTATTACTAATTATCTATTAATAATCCATTTTCGCAATTTTGGTTATTTGGTCCAAAAAATTCTTTGTGTTACAATTTTTGGCTACGAAAAACATTGTTTTGTTAGTCAAGATTACTTGCTTAAAAAGCAACATTAATTTATATATCCTTTTTAATTCCTTTCGTTATTAAAATTTAAAAAAATGCTATTTGTAATTAGTTAAAATGTGTTTAAAATTCATAAATTTATTTTATATGCAAAAGAACATAGCAAGAAATTTAACATGTCGAATATACAAATTTTTTTAAAAAATATTTAGAGATATCCTATCTTTTTTAAAGGCGATTTATCTTA
>JAPMOQ010017542.1:0-22330 GCA_026543055.1 Argiope trifasciata
CCGGATTCTTTATTCATTCCTTGGCTGTAAATGTTTCAGTTTTATTAATTTTTACATATCATATGCATTTATGCAGTATTTCATCAAACCCTCATAATGAGAATATATTTAGCTTGGGTAACACAAAAGGATAGATATAATTTTCTTTTATAAAATGTACACACGTTTTGTTATTTTCATTCAAGGGAAATTGGCTCCTTTTCCTGCTGTCAACGAATAAATGATTTGGGAAAGAAAGGGTGAAGTGGGTGTATTGATATTTGGTTTCTTGAAAAATCTGAAAGGCACACAACTTTTTCATTGATGAATTAAATGGGGAAATGAAAGGGGATAAATAGCAAAAACATTTCTTAAAAAGAGATTCTTTAATTTTAATGTTGAGAACACTGTTCATTTCAGATAAATAAGTAAAAATGTGCACTTTAAAAAGATTGTTTGAATCAAAAAGGAAAAAAATCCTGTAGTAGGGTGCTCAGATAAAACTTCGATTATGTGTCAATTTTATGCCAGTCCATATAATTCCATGTCTTTGAAAGACCTTAAAACATGAATACAGAAAAACAATTTTTAAGATTTTATAATTATTGATATTTTTCTATTAAAATACTGAAATGAATTATATTTTATGTAAAAGTTATGCTTTTCCCATCTTCTCATACTTCAGTAGAATGACTGATTTTGAAAGATAAATTCTCTCTCCGATATGCATCTGAAGGTAACTGACTACATTTGAAGAAAAATTGTGGAAAAGTTGGATTTTTTAGAAACTATTTAAAACTATGGTTTTGATATGTATAGCTGATTATAATTCAGAATAGTATAAATACAACAAAATTATTTCAAAATATATTTTTATATTTTGTAATAATATATAATAAATGTAATAAAATATATATTTTGAAATAATTTAGCGAAATAGGAAAATTTGTAAATTTTAATGAAATTTAACCAAAACGGTTGACACTAAACAAAATTGGAGGTCAACAAGTCTATTTTTCTATGTACACAAATTATGGAATACAGTGATGAATGAAATGAACCAAAATCTAAGAAAAATTTTGAGATGCAAAGTAAATGTGGGTAAAAATATACGAATAAAAGCATTTTTTCCTGAATTTGCAACTTAATTTTTCTAAAAACATGTATAAATTAAAAAAGTTTCACCAACGATTAAACTTTTGTTTTATCTCATTACCCATATTATTTAAAACACACGCTGAAATTTTTATGTACTACCTTTATTAGTTTTTCAGATATGTTAACGGTGGAGAATTTTTTAGAAAATTAAAAGTTTGCAGAAATCGAAGCTAAAGATAAATTTAAGCTGAAAAATATATTTTGTTTGCAATTCCCCTGAACGATAGGTGAGGCCTTCCTTTTCCAAGAAAAGCTAAACTGTTTTGGAAAGTCTGAACTACTAGAAATAACAGTAAAAAAAATAGTCACCAGTGTGGTCGATTACCTTAAATTAATTGTATCATAAATGCTTACTTTGCTTTGTGATATATTTCCCCTCTACAGGTGAAGCTTTGTGACTTTGGTTTTGCTCGTATTATTGGCGAAAAGTCTTTCAGGCGATCAGTAGTGGGAACTCCTGCTTACCTAGGTAAAAATAATCAGTAAATTGTTTGGTTAGATGCAGTGGAATCTTGGAAAATGATACTTACTATGATATTTTTTTCAGCTCCTGAAGTATTAAAGAACAAAGGTTACAACAGGTCTTTGGACATGTGGTCGGTGGGAGTTATAATCTACGTGAGGTATGCTGCTCATGAACTTGTTCGTTGACAGACACTTTTGAATTTTTAGTGCTTTGCTGTGGTGCTCTAAAAAATTTTCTTTATAGTATACAATAAAACCTCAACTTACGGGGTTAGACTGAAAATGAACATATTTGTTGCTAGATAGCAATATTTGGAAACATTCTTGCAGTATCATAAAATTTATACATTAAAGTCAATAAATTAATATGATTATTAAAAAAAAATCCAACCTAGAAAGATATTACTAATTATAGTATACAAATACTATGCATATTTAAGAAAGTAGAGGAATATGAAATGTCAAAATAATATTGAATTTTAATTAGTTTCTGATGGGACTAATATATTGGAACTGCATTTTTAATTTGAGTATTTTTCAACCAAGCTTAAAAAATAAATTAAGAATGCAAATAAAATACAAAAAGGGCATCAAGTTTCAGTATTTTTAAAGACTATTTCTTATTGACAAAAATGAACAGCTGAAATGTACCAAAATATATTGCGTGTGATTTATTACTCGATGGACAAGTGTTTTAGTTCTCTTGAATAAAGATTTCTGAATTCCAAATCATTCTCTTGCACTTGAACGAAAAATATACAAGATTCTAAGTTTTCCTCATATAGAGAATTTCTATGCATGTTCGTAATTATCTTCAGCTTTGAGAATACTCTTTCGCTGCACTCTTGAGTGGATGAGATAACTTTATACAGTTCTTAAAATTTTCCGATATTCTTTACCCTTGTTACATAAAGATTCTTATCAGCTACCAGCTGCTCTAGCACTTTGAATCTGTCAAACTATTTTCTTTATTGGACACAGACATAAAAGGCAGCACATCACTGTGAGCATCACAGCTATTGCTTTAAAATCTTAGCCCTATACCTAGCAGAAGAGTAATATCTGATTATGATTTCTTCAATGACAAAGGTATGATTGTTTGCTATTAAAAAAATTTGTTTCATGATAAAAAAAGTTATTGAATTTTGAGTTGAGTTCTTAGATTTTAATACCATCAGCACTGAATTAATTTTGTTTCACATAATACTTCTCATATATTATTATTTTATATCAATGTATTTGAAAATTGTATTTTTTCTTACCATCATTTGTTTTTGTAACATTTTCCTGTCATTCATTGCAATTTGTACATATTTATGGATCACGAAGATATAACTCGACTGGCTAGTGTGAAAGAAATAGTAAACTTTAGTTTCGTCTTTTAGTTTGAGCGGCACATTCCCTTTCAACGAGGAAGAAGACATTAACAATCAGATACAGAATGCTGCTTTCATGTATCCTCACAATCCATGGAAAGAGATTTCACCTGAAGGTGATGCAGATGTTTATTTTTCTAGTTATTGTAAAATAATTTTATATTGAGATAAATTTGGCCTAATTAGTAATAATGTCGATTTAATTGGAATATAATTTTTAATGAGATGAAGTGTTTCCACGAGGCGCAGTAGCTTCTGAGGGTAAAGACCCTTGAGCACCCAGAGGGAAGAAGTCTCACTTATAGCTCAGATGAAGGAGACACACGCATTCGCTTGCACAGCCCCTTTTTACAGGGGGGCACATTCATACATCTCGCAGATAGAACAACCGGGATGCCCAGATCAAGGGGAAGACACGCTACCTCTATGCCTGGACTATAATTTTTAATGATATATGTATATATATATTTGCATGTTATCCAACAAAATTTTTCAATGTGTCAGTGTAAATGAAACTGCTTTCGTTGTTTACTCTAATAATTACATTATTTCCTTTAATTATTCAAAAGTTGAAAATGTCAGATGACGATACATGAAACAGAACATGCACATAGATATTAAAATAACTCGAGATAAATTTGGCCTAATTAGTAAATTGCATTTATCTATTCAGAAAGAGATCCACGCAATGACGATTAGAGAATCATTTGAAATTTATTGAAACGTGGTTATATCTCGTAACCAGAACGAAAATTCAAAGACATACTTATCGAAGGACGCTCATCTACTTGAAATACACACAACACCAACCAACATCTCAAAAATTCAGTCGTTCTATCTTTTTACCTTAACATTTGACTTCTTATATGTATGTGCGGCGATAAACAAAAATTTCATCTTCTTCAATGATATGCTAATGGGAGTCATCTTATTATCGTTTTAGATTTTTTGCCCTTGTGTGACTGCATCGAATGAGCTGGATTCGAAAAATTTGAAACCAATTGCAGATGCTGCCGGTATAAATAGGATAATTTTGACTTATTCTCAACATTTTATTTGTAATATAATTTTAAGTTTTATTTTCAATTTTTATATAGTATGCAAATTTAAAATTTTTTTAACCATGCACAAATTTAAAAAAAATCTTACATTTTGCATATTGTAGCTACTTTGAAATATAATCCACTTTCTTGTACTGAACTAAATATGTAAAATGTATTATTCTCTGGAAGTAAAATTTGTATTCGTACAAGTTCTTTAGAAATGAGAATTTTATTAAGAGCCCATTTTTACTTTTTAGAAGACCATTGGGAAAAACAAGAAAAATATATTCTCTTGCATATATACAGGATGTCACATTCTCATTTTAGACCCATAATTTCTAATATGAAGCTGAAGCTTAGCTGATTTCTTCTAATATGCTCAAAAAATGCTTTAACTGTTGTCAAATAATATTTTATCTTGTTACTAGCAAATTACAACTAACTCTTATTCAGTCCTTTGATCTTATCAGTTGTTTATAATAGAATCCTTTCTTATGTGACCCAAATGGATTGAGTTATCATCTCTTTTAAATAAAAATGTGTTGGGAATAAGTCAAAATTCTATTTCTATCGGCAGCCTCCGCCATTGGGTTCAAATTTTTCGAATCCAGCTCATTCAGTGCACTCGCACAAGAGCAGAAATCACATAAGATGATTCTTATTGGCATATCATTGAAGAAGATGAATTTTTGTTTATCACCGTTCACATACAAATAAGAAGTCAAATGTTGAGATAAAAAAGATCGACTAAACTTTGGAGATGTTGATTGTTGTCGTATGTATTTCAAGTAGATTAGAGTTGTTCGGTATGTTTTTATTTTTCATTCTGGTTAGGAGATGTCACCACGTTTCAATAAATTTCAAGTTATATTCTACTCGTCATTGCATGGATCTCTTTCTGGATAGATAAATGCAAGTTACTAATCAGGTGTAATTTATCCCAAGAAAATGAAACGCCAACTGAACTGTCCATTGATGTTTGAAATGAACTCCAAAATTGCACAACAGGCTCAGTTTTGGGCATGGTCATCGCTTCCAGTTAAGATTTCTGTTCGGAAGCCACAGTAAAAGCGTGAAATGGTACATGAATTTCTGTTTTCATGATGTGAAAATGGAACAAATGAATTTTGCTCCGTTTTTACATCAGAAATTTATGCTATATACTGGGCCTTGATAAAAATTGCAGGAAAAGGTTATGGAAGAAGCATTCTATATACAGATTCAAAAAGCGCCATTGAAGCATTAAGGAATGGTTCTCTAAAAAGAAGTCCCTTGGTGCTGAAGTGCATTGAATTATATATTCATTTAGCAGAGAAAGGAATACAAGTAATATTTTGTTGGATTCCTGGACATCACTGGAAATGAAAGAGCAGATGAAGCTGCAAGAAGTTCAGCAGCAATGACTGCAAATTTGGTTCCATTAAATGATGCAGTTCAAGTTGTTAAAAACCAACTGCAGAGCTTTTGGAACCAATAAAAGCAGAGTAAGTTATATGAAATTCAGCCCTTGATAAGGCCTTTTAAAAGTCTTATGAGTTAAACCCAAGACGATCAGTCATTTTAAATCGTCTTCGAATCGGCCACACTAGATTGACTCATAAGTATGTGTTAAATTCAGAACCTGCACCACTTTGTTCACATTGTACCCTTTCAATTAAACATATTTTTCAGCAATGCCCAAATTTAAGTGCATGAAGATGAATCCATTTTGGGAATAAAAATCAGTTGAAAGACTTGTTGGGTGAGAATCCACATGAAAAATTATTTTATTTATTACAAAACATTGACCAGCTCATTTCAGTTTTTTCTGCTCTTTTTAAATTGGTTTTATAATTTTTACTCTTTGAAATGTTTTAAAACTCTGGAAATTTTTTTAAAATCATGTGTTTGGCATAGAATGGCCAAATGTGGCTTTTGCGCCATAAAAACAAACCAAAATCTGTTTTATTGAATGCATAAACAACATGGTAGTTATGAACATTCTCTCCCCTTAACTGATTTGTTGATGTCTTTGCAGCCATTGATTTGATCAGTAATCTCCTGCAAGTCAAAACGAGGAAGCGCTTTACTGTGGATAAATCATTATCGCACACTTGGTTACTGGTAATGGACACCTTTCTCTCAACACAGATCAGTAGCAACAATTTAGAATAATTGCTAAATTCAGATTCTTTGACTATAAGTCATTTAAAAAAAACAATAGAAAATTTACCTTATGGATAATTTGCATAGATACAAAAATACATTTTTTTTGCAAAAACATTTGAGTTTAATTGTATTTTCCCATAAATTTATTCATTAAGATTTAAAGAATAGAAAATCACATCACCTGCAATTTTTATTTCTAATTAAAATAAAAATATCAGTTATGTTTAATATTTAAATCTTGCCAGAAAGCTTGAAATTTTTTTAAGAAATAGCTTTTTACCCTTAAAATATGTTTCTTCATACATGAGACATTCAATTTAATTTTCAGGATTATCAAACATGGTGCGATCTGCGGAGGCTGGAATCTGAAGTCGGAACTCGATATCTCACTCACCAGTCAGACGACGCTCGATGGGAGGCTTATCGCAAACTCCACAACTTGGAACCACCACCCCCTGTTCCACAAGATATGGAAGAGAATCTAATGACTTTCGACTACCCACCAGAACCAAGGCGAAGCAGTTCTGGAATCTTTAGTCGAGTCAGGCTTTGAATCAAAATCAATATATATTGCACACTGATAATCCGGCAACATTGGCTGTGGTCCAAAAATGAAGAGAATGCAGAACTGGTGCTAGGGCAATGAAATTTTTATGCACCTTAATAACCAAATATTTATTGATTGTCATTAAAAATTTGTTGTAAATTTTTTAATTAACAAAAACTTCTTAGATACAGGAAAAACAACTTTCAGAAATATTTATTCTTTCTTTAGCATAAAATTTTAATAATTAACTTCTAAATGCCCACTTTAATGAAATAAATCAAGATTAAGAATGGTGAAGTAAAATGATGATAATAATATAATTGCTTCTCAAAAGAAAAATCTTATTAATCTGCTTTAAATTATTTTTATAATGCAGAAAAAATAGATGAGCTGCATCATTGCATTATGATGGTCTTAATCGTTACAAATTGGACATTTGAAAAAAATGAGTGGTTAATTTTGTTTCTTTTTACATAATGATGTCTCTAAAAAGGATTTTTAATAATCATAAAATATCAAGATCCTGCATTTATCTCAAAAATAAATCAAGTGAAAAGAATGCAATATTTTCACTCTGGCGGTTATGTGATACCTGCTGATTTAAAATGAAAGAATTCATTCCGTTCAGCCCTGGAAGTTTTATAAATGGGATTTTGGGCATTAATTTTTTAATGATAAATTGAAAGCAGTGGTTCAGCACTTATTATGAGGGGGGAAACAAATTGCATTTGATGCTTATTTTACCAAATCAATTTATGCTAAAATAAACTGAATGCCTTGCAAGATTCAGTAGCATTATATTAAAAATGCTGAGCCAATTTATATATCTGGGCTTAAATTTGGTGTATTGTAAGAAAAGAATTTCTATGTTATTTGACAATGTCATTGTTCCTAACCCCACATCACCAGAAAAATCTGTATGACCATTGCTTAGAAATTTTTTATTTTAAATATCAGATTATGTGAAACTATTTTTTGATCATCGTTTTGAAAATTGTTGTCTTGCTAAGTCAGATTACCAGTGACTGCTGTATTTTTTAACCAGTTAGTACATTCCATAGTTTCTATTGTATAAAGGATACATTGCATTTTTTTTTTCTTATAAAAGAGCAGCTTAAAAATAATTTTACAATTGTTATAATTCTTTATACCTGTTGTCAGAAGCATTTTATAAATGTCCTGAATCATCTATATTTATATCATTATATATTGTCATGGAAGAATTGTGTGTGCCAAAATTTGTAAACAACACATGATTTCGCATTTCATAAGGTTCAAAATTGATTTGTATGGGAATTGTATTTGCATTCTGTAAAACCTAATATATTGCAATTGGATGTTGATCAAAATAGTTTGATATCAATTGCTACAGATATAATAATTTAACATGGATATATTTTGTATGTGAAATCAATAAAAAATATTTATTTTAACCTTGTTGCATAGAGATCAAGCAGCATCTTTTGCATGGCATAAACCTTCACATTTCAGATTTACTTTATCTGGAAAATAAAGAGAAAACCAATCAAACATTTATGAGTAGCATCAATTAAAAAAAAACTATACTTAAAAACATGCATTTACCAGTTTTTAAAAGTACAATTTGTTTTTTATTTTTAAAACCCACAATTAGCTGTTATTTGCAAAAACAATAAATTAAAAAATGCACAATTATACATAGGTTTAAAATTCTTAACACATCATAAAGTAAGAGAAAAATCATTTTAAATAGATTAAAATTGAATCGTATGAATATTATGAAATTAGATTTTATTTTCTTGAAAAGAAAAGGAAACATTAATATTTATTTTGTATTTAAGAAATAAAAGTGCTTTAAAAAATCATGAAAATTTATTTTTAATAATTTTAAATTCTAAATAGTGATAAAAATATGAATACATAATTAACAAACAACATACAAAATTTTCATTTATCCCATTGCATTTCTAAAAAACAATGAAAGAAATTCGAGAACTAGGAAGTGGATGCAAATTTTTCATCTTTACAAATTTGATAAAATCGTTCAATAAAAGTGTTTCCATAGCATTGTTGAAACAAATTCAAATTAGGGTCATTAAAAAACACTTGCTTGCCTTTTTTTGATATTTAAAATATTGAGAAAAATGATAGTTTTCAAATACGCGCAGATATTAAAAAATAAGCATTTATAAATTCTAGAGATTTTCATAGTAAAATGTGCTACTAATAATACATTATATTATTTTTTGATAGTACATTTACTTTTAATATTAAATATCACTTTTCCAACACTAACTTTTGCAATTTTATTAACTAAATATTTTTGTAATTTTATCTTGACTTGTATTTGAAATGGATGAAGATTTATTCAAATTAGTAACAATGAACAGGTTCCATCATTTTATTAATCCTTATGAATAAAAAATTATATTTGGTATGTGTTATTATTCACTTTTACTACAAAATATTAATAACATTTTTTATTATGATGCAATTTTACTATGATTTTTTATGAGTACAACATTAAAATAAATTTAAATTGTTTTAATTTATTGATTATAAATGTTTTATTTGCTGATATTAAATGTTTAACTCACCGATGAATTTAATTGCAGAATTGTTTGATGTTCATATATTTTCAATTCTAATTATGTGGCAAAAAAAAAAAAAAAAAAAAAATTCTTGATCTATTACATAAAAAAAATGTCAATACAAATTCTGTAAAAATTGTTTGTGAATTAGTCTCCCAATGGGAAGTATTTCAATATGAAGTTTAAAAATGACAATCATATTATAGCAAGCAATACAACATTGATACCAGCGTGATTTATTAATAGCTGTCCAAAGTGTGCAATTTATTTGGTAACATAACTGACTAGCATTCACTGCAACTGTTGGTCATTTGTTAAGAGAGCAAAGTCATGAATGTTGAAAAGCATAGGCAAAGCTCTCTCCAAATATTGAGCAATACAGGTTGAATAAAACACAATTGCATTCATTCCGATTTAATAACACGGCACAGCCCTGCAGATTTTCTAAAACTGAAATTATAATACATATATCTAATGATACATTATTTTTGATGGTAGTTTTTTTAAGTGAAATCAATTCACATTTATAGAAATCTGCCTTAACAATGAAAATTTTTTAGATACATGCATTTGTTTTTATGATTTTTGAAATGATCCATTTTTTATTTTGTGCTTCTGCTCAAGAAAGAGGGAGATATTTCATGCCACAGAATAAGTTATAAAACAGTTTTTTTGATTAAAAATGGATTATAATGAAACAAGTTGATTTTTTCTTGGAGTGAAATCTTTTCAGCCGAGAACAAAAGATGGTAATGGGCTCTCATTGACTTTAACACCCTCTTATAATTAATCACTTTCTCAATATTTAAAGTAACTTAAGAGGGATGGAATAATTTATTTTATCAATGCCATGATAATATGTGCCCCTATATGTTATTATTTAACACTAGCCGCCTTTGGCGACCAGCTGGTTCGCCATGAGTAAAGCGTTCTAAAATTTTCAATTAAATCACATATTCATTAGCCTTGAAGTAATTCCGGGCATTGATTGACCTGAAATTAGTATTTTCTTTAAGATGATGGACGGAAAGTTCTAAAAGTACACCTTTTCCTTATAATATTCTTTAATTTTATAAATCAGTCAGTTTTAACCATCGGTTATGCTTCCAAAATATTAAAAAAAATTTCGATGATGTTGCCAAAATTATAAATATGTTTTTTTAAAGAAAGCGAGAAAGGGAAAAAAAGTATTAAATTAATGATACAGATATTGCAAACGATTACATATATATGCCATTAAATCGCGATTTCAATGCATATCCTGTCAAAATTCAATCAAGTTTACCGTAAACAGAGAAGATTTATTGAGTTAATGATATAGATATTGCAAACGATTGTAGAAACCTTTGCTTTGCATTTATTTTTCAAAGAAAATATTACATTTTATATTTATTTTATTTTATCCAGTCACGTGCTGAAAGTTGCATTTCTGTAGATTTATTTTGCGATGATAATTTTTTTTTTTATTTGAACTTCCGGCATTCTTTTATTTTATCCAGTCACGTGATAAAAACATAGTTAAAATATTTCTTTAAAAATTCATTAAAAATAAAAGTTTACATTATAAATTAAAAAAACTGATACCATTAGAAAGCTAATTTTTTTATCTTTAAATTGATATAAAAATCATGTTTGTGCAATAATATTTTTGGAAGTTATAGCGGAAAAACGTCGAAATTTCGCTTAAATTTTAATTAATTCAAATTCTAATTAAAAATTCGAAAAAAGGGCTCCGAGGTGCACATTCCGGACCTCCAAGGTATACATGTACCAAATTTGGAAGCTGTAGGTCCAACGGTCTGGCCTGTAGAGCGCCAACACACACACACACACACACACATTGAGCTTTATTATAAGTATAGATTATATATAATGAATTATCAGAGGTAATTACTGATGCACTACCTTGCATAGATGCAACTTTTTAAATATTCTTCTAGAAAACTTGGTTGCAGATTCTATTTGTAAGTTTTCTTGATTATCTCACTATACTTTCTTTAGACCTTTACTTTTATTAAGAAACGATTCATCCAAAAATCGACCTGTAAGTAATGCACTCGGTCGCAGAATAAATGTTGTGATTGATGTATTTAGCGGTATTTTTTAACTTTCAATCAGAGTAAACTTTATTTTTAATGGGAAAAATAATTCATCAGTATGCAGATTTAAAAATTATAGAAGAAACTGAATTTTCCAATTTTTATAATGTCCAGTATAATAAAAGTTCATCATGCCTGGAGTCAAAATTATTACTATCACAAATCCTCATAAGTAATTGTCAGGTTTTATTACCCATTACTTACTACAGTTTATAGAGTATCATTCTAATTTAAAGTTTTACTTACAAATATGACTAAATAATACAAAATTAAAATTGTATATATACAGTCGATTCCGGTTAATCGGACCACATCGGGACGCGATCATTTTGGTCCTAATAACCGGCTGGTCCGATAACACGAACATGCCCTATGTTACAAGACAAGACGTGCTATACGTAACATATTAAAATGTCATTATGACCTTTACTGTGCGGCACACGCGTATGGCGAACATACAAACAAGAACTGCTGTTGCTTATGAACTTTATTCATTGCAAAATAAATTGACAAACAAATTCTTCGAAACGATCTACAGGATACTCAGCATGCGAAGCACAATAAAAAAAAAAAGTTTTTATCAAATTCAAGTGAACGTTTGAAGAACTTACTACCGAGCTGTCCGTTCTAAAAAACAAAGTGCTTGCTCACCTCCCACTGGTTCTTTTCCCTTTCGGACTTCCTGCTGTACACAGGCGACTTGCGGCTTCTTTTTCATCTTCCCTGCCACGTTCTTTGGTCCGTTTAAACGGAATTTTGGTTCTAATAAGCGAACAATATTAGGCTTATGTACATAGGATTTGTTTCGGTTCTTTGAGATTCGGTCCGAATAAGCGGCTGGTCCGATTATCCGGTGGTCCAATTAACCGGATTCGACTGTATATATATATTCTATTTTGGATACTCTGAGTTTAAATCATAAAATGCTTTATGATACAGCACAAAATCTGAATTATTGTTGTGGTTAGACATTTTAAAAGTTTAAGAACTGTATATTATCCACAGGAGAATTTCAAATCATATATTTCTTTGATAAGTAATATCAATTTCAACATTTACCACTGACCATTGTATGATGAGTATTTTGAAACACCTTGCATGTGTGTATTCACACAGAAACGGTATGCTTCAAAATATATGATAATTGCATTAGAACAGTAAACACCCCAACTCGACACACAGCTCAATTCGGCTATGGCTCGAGCTCCACATAAAGCTTGCGATTTGCTGAGCTGATATGACTCCCTATTGGCAATAGTTAGGCCCGAACTTGCGATATCACGGTTTGTAGCCAGACCACAAGACTGGAAGTGATCACTCAGTCTTGAGGATGTTGTCTGGCTGATGAAGTTTCCACCACAATACTCAGTAATAATGCTAATTCAAAATAATAAATGCTCTGTGCTAAAAAATCATGCAATTTCTGAAATTAAGCCCCAATGTACTGCAATGTTCTCTGAGCAGATGAAATGTCACCTGTTTACCCACACATAGTTACATGTCTCCGGACTGCCAGATGGGGGATTCTCTTCATCAGGAGAATCTTGCACCTGGTCATTTGTTGTATCCAGATGTGCATTTTGTCTTTTCATCATATCCTGCAGGAAGAAGAACGCCAAACCATCCAGATGTTAAACTTTTTTTTTTCTATTATGAAGGGACTATAATTAACAGTGTTGGAGAAGGGTCAGCTACAACAATGAACCATTCCCATGATCGAATTGCTGAACAGCCATTGGGTGATGAAGAGCTCAAGTACACCAATGAAGAAATGAGAGGCAGAATTTTGACAGAAATTAAATGTGGTAATTTTTTTAAGAGCAGAGGAGAGCAATGAGAATTGTTTTAACGAGGAATCAGACAGCCATGAGTGTCCAAAAATGTTTCTGATTTTGTGAGAAACTCCATGTAATTCAGGTTTCTTTGTCAAGAACTACTTGATAAAGATCGATGGAATTTTGGAGAGCCCTTTGAGCTAGCAGTCCATTTATTTATTCTCTGAATTGATTGAGAAACTATTTCATGATTAAATTTCAACAGCCTGGTAAATTTTGTTAATTATATTAACCTAGATGAGAACAAGTTGTTTTTGTGTATATATATAAGGCTGTAAATAAAGGAATTGTTTGTTACGGTACTCTCTTACTTTATCAGCTAAGATCAAGACATTACATATGATATGAATTAAAAACTGATAGCATTATTTCAAGAGAAATTCGGAGTAATATTTTAATCAATGATTAAGTTTTAATTGAAAAACCATAACCATTAACACAAAGAAAAATTCCAAGGCACATATGAATTATTTATTGGGCCAATACAAAAGTAACAAAATTGTCTCTAATTACTTGCAGAATTTTGCTTCTCCCATTGCTCTGGTGTAAGAGTTTTCTGAGTAAAAGCGTGAATTGAATTCATTTCTTCCTTTAAAACTTCATTTACCATTCTGGAAATAAAATGATAGTAAAGAATTGGTTGGGCAAAACAAAATGCTTTATTTTAAATTTTGATGAGAATATTTTGTTATTGTATAAGCATACAGAGCAAGATGGGTTATAAAAAGAGATATTTCTTAAAAGCAATATATATATGTAATGATATTTTAATCTCTAACTTAAATCCAAATAAATTTCTAAACTTATCTTAATTTAAGCCTATAATCACTTCCTTCTAAAAATATTTTCTTATTTCCTGATCTAATTCTACATTATCTACTTAATTAATTCAAAAAGTATTTAGTAAAAAAATGTTTAGTCAGCAAATCCCTCATTGTGAGTGACTGATAAAAGCTGCTGATCTAAACAAATAATTTTGTAAAAAAAAAGTTCCTGTTTTCCTTGCCTCTTTCGGCATGTGTGTCATAAATCTCTGAGAATCTTTATAGTTATTAGCACTGTAAACAATATTTTTACTATCAAAATATTGTATAAAAAAAAGAAAAATTAAATTTCCTGCCATGTCTGCATCACTTGTAAATATGCCTGCCTCTGGAGGAAGAATAAAGCGAACTTTTAAAATGAACTGTCTCCTTCAATGTCTTCGAACCAGCCATCTATTTCCAAAAGTTTAAATCTTTTTATATAGCTATATATCGCACTCAAATTTATTTTTTTTAAATTTTCAACAAGATATAACTTAAAAAATTAAAATAAAAAAAGAAAATAAAGTTATGTTTCTCTTCTTCCACAATAATGGAAAGTGTGACATAAAATATCCTTCTTTATAGGTTCAGAAAAAAATATCTAGATGCATCACATATTTAGGAAGAAAAATAAATATTATTACTTTATTTGAAAATAATTCTAATAACTAACTATTATCACAAATGTCGGAAGTATTAAATATAGCAATAAAACTATTCAAACGAGATGTGTTCATTAAAATACTATAATGGCATTCAATAACATCAAAGAGCACAAAAGCAGAAAAATTGAAAGGATATAAAAAACCAGGATATAAATAGTTAATAGGATTTACAAATTAACTCTGATTTTGTTAAGACATTTTTTTATATAGATCATAAAGTTAGAGTGATAAGTTATATCGATGATTATACATGTAATCGTTTGTAGCCCAAATGTAGAATTGCATGGATGATAATTGAAAACTTCAATAGCATATGTATTATATTCATTTCATTCTGTAACTTTCATATAAATTTTCAACAGAAAAACAAAAGTTGTTTAATTTTTTCCAATTTAATGAAAAACAGCTTATTTAAATCTGGAATAAGGAATAAAATGAATCCCGTTTGCCGTAAAATGGGAAGCAACATTTCATAAAACAAATTAGAAATTTCAATCATTAAAAGAGAATGACAATCTGAAGTTTTTATTTTTAAAGGGTTGAAGAGCAGATGGCTTTTGTACATATCTGAAATAAGCATGCCAACTCTGTTTACTAACATCCAAAAATGAGGGAAAAATTTAGCATATAGCAAAATATCAAAAAAATGCCCCTACCTGTGTCTCTGCAACAAAGGGACACCTTCAAATTTAGGCGTTACAACAATCGCATTGAACTTTGCTCCACAGCCATCCGACATATCTTCAACAGACTGAAAGATATATTAATAAACATACATATAAATACATAAAACACTATACAAACACATTAATTCCTTTTTGATATATTTGACTTAATTTTTCTTAATATACAATGGCTCAAAAAATTGAGAGTACACCTTACATTTACTTGATAAATCCGATTTTCAATATAGATGACACTTTACTGAGATGTGCAAACAGGTTTTTATTTTCACACATCACAAATGATTTAATTGATTGAATCGGTACAGTGATGTTAAGAGGTCATTATAAAATCCAAAAGGCATGCAACTTAGCAGTGACACTTTGTTTCAATGCAAGATATTGCGAAAATTTCAAAATTAAACCATTTGCTATGTATGAAAATAAAAACCTGTTTGCACTTCTCGGCAAAATTTTGTTTATATGGAAAATCGGATTTATCAAGTAATAATATGGTGTACTCTCAATTTTTTGAGCCACTGTTAATATAAAATCTAAGCAACGTTTAAAAAATTAAATATATTATTTTAAATATAATTTTAAAGTCTATAAAAATTTTCTACAAAAAATTGAATGAATTTGTTTGGGTAGTTAGTACTAAAAGTTGTGAAATATTATCGCAGGGTATAAAGTAGTTTTGAAATTATACAACTTTTAACAGTCAGAAGATCAGTGCAAGCAAGCTCTTATAAGAGTTTAAAAAAAAAACTTACAACAAACGTTGCTTCTAGCTCTTTTTCCAGCTTCTTTTGAATATAATCTTGTGAATAAATAACCATTTCAAAAGATCGAAAATCAAATAACGCTACTGAATCAAGAAACACAGAAATATCACAGCACTGTTGATTGGTTTGATAAACAAGAGTTTCTACGGTTATAACTAAGTAGTAAGAAGAGATAAAATTTAAAATTACTTATGTATTATTTATTTATTATTTGTAATGAAAATATCAAGATCTTTTTACGGAGCTTTATATTAAAAATTTAAGAGGTGCACCAAAAGAACATTCAATTAAAAAAAGAAAGAAAAAAATAGGGTGAAATATTTAAAATTCAGACATTAGAGGCAAAGCTGCGACAAATAGCAACACTCAAAGCTGGAAGAGAGAGGGGGATTGCAGAAGTTGCTCTAGAGGCCGGGTTTCTTTCCGATAGTGATGGAAATGGGGAAAAGAAGCACTATATATATGATTGTTTGAGGAAAAGCTTTTTTGAGCGAAAGGGTGAAAATTTCTTTACACGCCAAGAATGACGAGCCTTTTTGTATGCGTTGTGTGGGCGACTGTTTGTTCCGGGGAACATTGATTCCACAAAGAAAGCAGGTCTTATTGATGTACATTCTTTTTTAATAAAAGGATAATGCAATGATATGATTTAATTATATTTGCTCATCATTACTTTTTGATGAATCTAATGATTGGTTAGAAAAAAGGGTATGAATGTTGGCTGCTTACTTTGAGTGCGAGGCTGAATTTAACACCAGTTCATTCCTGTTATAATTAATCAAGTGGCAAGACATTAATATTTAAACTCATGATTCAGTTTTATCTTATGCTGGTTTGCTAAATGAAATTTAATGTTTTCACTGAGTAAGTTTCATTTAAATTCTTAATGCAAGCTAAAAATGAAGCTTCAATGGGAATACAAATTCTATGTTTCTTCCAGTTTGGTTTGTATTGATTGGGGAGTATTTTAATTATACATTTAAGTATTTATATTATTAAGTATTGATCAGACGCGTTTCCCCTTCGACCCCTCTTGCGGTGCCCATCTCACCGACACATTTTCGGTAGAATCGACAGGCGTCCAAAGACCCCAGAAACCGGAAGAGGGGTCGAACGCGTGGCTGGGTGGACAGAAACGCCGCTTTTCGAAACAATCGGCAATATGCAGAACGTTCTCTCAGGAAAACCACAGAAAATAATGGATTTCTTTCTCACCCCCAGATCCCTTTTCCGATTTCTGTTTCGCAGATGGACGACCCCACCAAGTTGGAGTCTGGTTTCGCCTATCCTCACGCGTTTCCGACGAATCGGTGCGATGTGCATTGCACTCCTGCTGGCCGGCGACTCACTCGGCAGATGCCGATCGAGGCTCTTCGTAGATCTCTTCCATTCGAAAGCTACGCTCAAATTCCAAGGTAAGTTCGTCTCGTGAGATGCGTAACGTACGCCTCGACAGTTTTCACTGTCTGAGCTCAATGACTCCCCGCCTTCGTTTCGAATGACACACATGATGTGTGTCATTCGAAAGTGACGGATCTGTTCGAACTGCTTCAGGTGACGGATATTCCGCAGAAAAAGATCGGCACGGAGGGAAGAAAGACGGGCGAGATGACACACTGAGTGTCAATAGTAATAAAAAAATAACAGAATGTGATAAACAAAGTTTCTTGCCCCAATTATTTGAATACACAATTACATGTGAAGCCATTTTTGCATATTTTATCTGTAAAATATCGTTTGCATCTTAATTACTTTGCTTCTTATTTACGTTTTCGCTTTTGTTTCTCAAGAGTTGCAGAATAAAGTTCGCTAAGCGAGTGACCGAAATTAAGCAGCAAAACGAAAAAACGTATTTCTGCAACTCTCAATTGAAATGAACTGACTGAAACTGAAATGTTAAACCACTGATATAATGAGTACATTCCTGTATTGTTTTTCACAACCTCAACCTAGTCAATGATTTGCCCATTCATTCTGCTCACAGGAACCAACTAAAAAAATATTAATTGATAATGATAATTATTCAAAAAACGGCTTTTTCCAACTTCGTTGTCCGATAAAAAAATGTACATATGCATCGATCCATTCAGGAAGAAATCCGTCCGGGCAAAAGATTGCAGGTGAATTTAATTTTTCTATCGAAAGTTTTCCTTTTGGTGAAAATGTGGCAATCTGATGATTATGGGTCACGGTGGCAAGATTTCGGAACAGAAGGTTCGAGACCTGATTCCATTGAAGAACCGTCGTGTGAGGGGGCAAGCGTCCCTCCCTCTGGTGTGGTGTGGAAACTTGGAGAGGGCGGTGACAGCTGAGGCGATGTCCTCGTCATCTGACCGCGGGTCAAAATGTGTCCTAGTGTTGCTTCAAAACGGGACGTTAATGTTGCTAAACTGTCACAGTTCGAAAGAACTACTTCTACCTGTTATGTTCATTTTTCTTGTTTCGCTCTTTTTTGCATAAAATAAATCTATCCTTATTCTTGTTAAGATGCAGAAGCATTTTTTTCTTTTCCTCCCTTTCTTTTTAAAGTTTTGAACATTTAGAGTGGAGGTATCAACCCGTTTCTCCAATAGAAAATGAGTCACCCTGAATCCTGTATATTTAGTTTATTAATATTGGTAAGAATTTCTTAAAGAAAAGTAAAAGTAAGTTTCTTGTGCAAAAGGTGAAAAAGAACATTTGAAAAAGGAACTGGTGGGGGAAGAATTACAAAAACAAGAACGCTGAATTCTTCCGTACCTTTTAATTTAATTTAGTATTTATAAATATTTATATTTTTATGATTAGAATAATGTTTCGAGTAATAATTCTATAATCATTCTGAATTATCCCACGCCTTTTATTTTAAAAATGAAATATTTCGTTAACATATTTACGGATTTATTCTAAATTATTTTGGTAAGTATACAAAACAACCCTCAGCCGTTAATTGTTTTTCATATTTCGTCCCTTATAACAGGTTATTCATGACTGTTTCCAAGTTTACAGCGCAAACTGGATCTTGCGTCGTAGAAACCGCGTGTGCTTACCGGGTAAATTTCAGACTTGAAATACATGAGTATCAATAAATTTTTTCATTAATATATTCTTGCAGTAGAGAACGATTCATTTGACGAATATTAAATTGAGCATCAGAATTGTATAAGATAACCTTGAATGATCCCAATCTTAGAGCAGGTTCGTTTGTGGCCACTTTTAAAACACTTTCCAATAATTTGCGGATGGATGTTGAATTTATCACTGACGGAATTAAGTGAGAGTAAATCATAATCGAGATCTTTTACAGAACCAATTTCGAGGTTGAAAAAAAGTTGATGGGTTTAAAGTTGACAAAAAAACGATTTTTTCCCTTCAAAAAATAAATAGGACACAATCCAGTTGTAAAAATAAAAACTGAAGCAACGCATTTGGCAGAAAGCACGGAAAGTAATATTGATCGAAAATTTTTATTATAATTCGTCATTATGTTCCATATGGAGAGTAGTATGATAGAATATGAAAGAATGATTCTGAATCAAATTGTAACGTTTCACCAAATACAATTTTGTGACAATCTTAAAAGTCATCGATTCATTACACAATTTTCTAACATTATTTGAAAAATTAAAGAAAAAATATCCGTTTAACCGATTTATCTTTTTCACATTTTGATTACAGGTATCAATATTCAAAATCTCAGCGCTATTTAAAAAACTCTTACGACTTTCATCAGATCTTTCTTTATCGCTCAACGTTTAAAAGCAAATTTATTGAAAGCTTTCAACAGCTGATTTCTACTATTAAGCAGATTTGATTTGGAATATTTTTGGCGTAAGAATCCATTTTGAGCCACTGCCACTGCATGAAGAGCATAATTGAATTCTACGAAATGTTTTTCAATCTTTAAGAAAATGCCTTGGAACAAAACAATCGCTTTGAAAATTCGTCGCGATTATTAGAATTTGAAAATAATTTATAATTATTATATCATAAAATGGCGAGAAAGAGGTGCAAACCTGACATGTGCGGAATGAAAGTCGCTGTGTGCTTTACAGTTTGAATTTTGGCGCCAAATGAGGAGAAAGCAGGCGATATTAAGCAGCCAGAAGCCCCTTTCTTTTTTAGGTTTGCTTTAAATTTATAAAAGAGCTTGTTTCGAAAGATCTCGTCATTGCAGATTGATCGTCTGTGCCTCATTATTTAAAGCAATTAATGCTTGTGTTATTTTGATGTTTTAGGATATCATCAAAAGAAATTATAAATGTAAGTATTATTAAATATTTGTGTTCCTGTAGATGATAAAGTAAATTCGTTACAGAAGTAAATTACTTTTTCATGTTTAATTTTTTTCATGAGTAAAGAAAATATTGTTAAATTTATTGCATGCTCTCCTATTCTTTTTATTCTGTGCATTTTATTTAAATTGTATTGATGATTTATTTTTTATTTATAAATAGGATACTTTAAAAGTTCGTCTTATTGTCGGACATATTATTCTGACTATTAATTTTTAATATACTGTCATGCATATTGTCAAATTGCTAGGTTTTTTGTTATTACGAATTGCGTTTTAAATGACTCGAAATCGAATGAATTGAACGCTACAACGTAGGATCCCAATATTTTATTGATTTTATCCTTTTGCAATTTTTTATCGAAAGCGTTTTGAAATGAGAGAGTATCGGAATCAGAATTTTGTATCAGATTTTCAGGTCTCCTATTTTGTAAATTTACAACAGTTGTTAGAACTATTAAAATGCACCGATATATAAAATTTAGTATGTTTCAAAGGAATTGTATGAGGTTGATGACAAGCGGATTTAAACGAACCCATTTTTGAAGACCGCCTGAACAAATCAATCTCGAAAGTTATATTCTTTGTTTTTGATTCAAAGAGAATGCTGCGGTTTGTTCCAATTTATATTTATGAGACAAATTTCCTGAAAAAAAAATGACTTGACAGATTGATGGTTGAAAAATTAAACTTAAAAAATACCTTTTTTTTAACTTTACGATACGTATCCAAAGGTAATACTTTTAATCATTAATGGTGGATAATTTAGTGAAATTTCTTTGACTATTTTTATTAATTTCAGGTTTCGTTACTGTAAAGGAGATGTGCGTAAACTCGAGGTTATTATATTATTTCGCACCAGCTTTCGGAGATCACCGAACTGAATCATCTGAGTTTAGTTCTATTTCAATGGATTTAATGTCTTTTGTAGAAAGTGTATGCAGTTGTTTCTCAATCCTTAGTACTCCGAACAGAGGGTAATTGGATGCGCGCGTTGAATCGAAAATCGAAATGATCCGTCCCTGTGAGCAGAAATGTGCTGAGTTTGGACGCTTGAAACGATGTTTTGTATTGAGGGATGGGAAGGGAAGATCAGATCTGGATTGCAGAGACAAATAATTTCAGTGAAACGGTTAATTCAATATTTAAGATTATCCCTTCATTCGATTTTTTTCTTGTTCTTCGAATTTTCATTAATACTGACAATGTGAAAAGATTGTTAATTACCCAAATTAATGCTAATTATTTCCAGATCACATTTTAATATTAAAAAGTTAAAAAATAATTACAGTAAAGAATAATTAAAATTTATTTTATTTTAATTCTGTATCTTTTTATTAAAGTTATTAAATATTGAAGATTTTTAATGCCATTTTTAAATGATTTTTCGAAATTCGAAACATATCGTTGCTGCTTTAACTTCGAATCTATCGAGTTCCTTTAAATTTAACACGTTCACTGCCATGATTGTTTCTTGTGATTCGGAACACTATGCAATTAAATGCTTAATCATTTGCAACAGAAAATAAATTAGAATCTATGAATCCCAGGCTATTCACGTGATGAGCTCTAAACAAAACATAGGTTTGTTCTACTCGCATCAAATTCGGCATTCGGAACAGTTTTGCTGTCACGCGAATGCGACGGCAGTTAACATGTTAAACCAAATCGATAAATATTTCTGTTCTTCTGTTAAAATGCCAATGCTTGTTTTGGATTAACATGCATTTTGCAAGATGGACCCCTAAATCTTGAGCTTCCAACTCGGTTGGAGGCTGTGTTTTTCAATTTTTGAAGTTTTCATCTTTGAAATCCTGATCCTTTGAAATCCTTCTGATTTGAATCCTGATGCTTCCCATATAATATAATGGGTAAAATGTGCTCTAATTTTATATCATTGATCAAATGCCCTTCCTGAG
>JAPMOQ010017544.1:0-146117 GCA_026543055.1 Argiope trifasciata
ATAAAGCGCCATCTGTTTGACGCCAACGGAATGATTTTAATTTCGTTGCCACTTAGAGCCAGACTTCTTTTCTGTCCACTTAGTGCAAACCGCATCTTTTTATCTTTATTCGTTTACGAATTAATCCAAAAGTCAGGATGAACTTTGGATATATTGATAATAATATCTTTATTCAATGAGAATTT
Organism: Argiope trifasciata; assembly: GCA_026543055.1. NCBI lineage: Eukaryota > Metazoa > Arthropoda > Arachnida > Araneae > Araneidae > Argiope > Argiope trifasciata. The sequence goes on from JAPMOQ010017544.1 coordinate 186, forward strand.
TGACAATAAATCTAACAGTTTTTGGCACAACTCGCCAATGCAAACATAAAACGAGTTTTTAATAGATTTTTTTTGCCTTTGTTCGGCAGACTCCAGAAGGAGAGATGGTGGAGGCCGACTTTCCCATCGCGGGTGTCAGCTGCCATTCCTTTCTACTTGACGACCTCCCTGTGGCTAAAAAAATCCTCAGCAAGATCCCCAAGCTGGTGGTGATCGACAAGTGCAAAGTGTCTTGCGGTAAGAGACTTCACTCTTGTTACATGCTGTTTTCTTAGGCTAGCAGCTGAATGATGAGCTCACGAAGGCGAAACGGTACGGGGGGATGCACCCCGCTCCGGTCCCTAGGGCTAGCAGTGAGCTTTTCATGTGGCCGGTATCGGTCCCTGAGAACCGGCACTTGAATTTCCGTTTGGCTGGCGTTGGTCTGTGAGACCGACAGTATTAAAGACCTGCTGAATGGAAAGTACTTCGAATTCGGCGTCAGACTCAACGTGTTAATGCAGAATGTGTTTAGCTTACAGAAATGAAGAAGGAAGCTCTTCGGAGGAGAAGTCTCTTCTTTCTTAAATCGAAAAGGCATTTTAAAGGATGTCAAAATTCAAGAGACAAAAAAAAATTAAATAATGAAATGCAGTAAATACTATCCAAAGAAAATATTAATAAAATATGATGATGGTGAGTCTAATGCCACTTTTTTATACCAAGCCCGAATTAGCGCTGCTCTTTAGAATTAAAGAAGAAATGCGCGCCTTTCGCTGTATACGAGCACCTTTAAGGTGAAAGTACGACTTTGCTCAAAATTAATAAAAGATAAAAGAAGTAAGCTAAACGAAAAGGAAGATCGTGCAACGGCGACTATAGCGAGATGACGAATGAGCAACAAGTTTTTTTATCACTTCAGATTGACGCCTAGAACTTCCGTCCGATTCCACCCAATCAAAATGGATCTTCCCTATCGAAGCCTGTATCTATAACGTCCACCGTAAATGTAAGTAATCGTCTAGCAGGGTTCTTGTCGTGGACAGACAGTACACGATGATTGTAGATAGGATTGAACAAGGTTTGGACTTCCTCCAATGGTAAACTGCCATTTTCTTGATGAGTGAATCTTTCAGGTAAAGTCCCTTAGAAGCGGACGGTGAAGGAACGATCATACAATATTATCGGACTTTGAAAATTGTTTAAGGGTAAATATATGTCAGGCCACTTTAACGATGACATTTTTATGATCACTCTGCATTAATATAGGAGAAAGTATTAGTGGCAGGTCATTGTTTATTTCGAAAATCTTGATTAGGTATTTTCATTACGCCTATAGTATGTCCAGATTTATTGCCGAAAACGCACTAATCATTCAAAATACGTTTTTAAATTAGAATTATCGCGAATTCATGAGGTACAGATTATATGCAGGAACATGAAGATAAACAGAATCCAAATATCACATGAATGCTGTGATAATTTTAGAAGAAATTTGAAAAGCAACTCAAAGTCATATCAGCATCAAAGAAAATAAACGCAATGTTTAATATGAATAATCACAACCAAAACAGAATTTAGTGTGCCCTAATTGCTCAGATCTTAAACTATTATTTTTTAGTATATAAAAATTTCTAGATTCTGTTGTAAATTTCTTAAAATCTTCTAATTTGGACAACTAAATGCGAAAATAATAATAATAAACCTCTCTATGATGATAACTCTAATTAGAACGTTCACTTATATTTTCCATTTCTTACCAAGCAACAGAATAAATATCACTTGTTTTCTCCAGTTAAATATGAGCATGCGCAGAAAAACTCCTTCCGGTTCAGAAAATTTCGAAGTCCGTTAACATTGCACGATCGTTCTCTTTCGCTTTCCGCTTCTTTACTCTGTTCGACACTAACTTTGTAGTAGAGTATATTCTATACATGCGGAATCGAAGTCATTGTCAGAAGAACTGGGTTACTTTAAAGTACAAAGTTACTAGAAATGAAAATCTCGAACAAATATTTCGTCAAACAGTAAATATTCATTAACTTTATTATATCATTTTAAATCAGATTATAAATTCTTTCCTTATTTTCATTACTTTGCTTAATATTATTGATACATTATTTTAATAAACTATTAAAGTTATTTCATTTCATTTAATCGTTTTTTAAAGAAAACCTGAAGTATTTCCAAGCGTAGTTCGGCTAATATTTTTTGAAAAGGTATCTCTATCAGCGCTCACATCTTTTACAACTTTATAGTCGGAATAAGATTTCTAAGAAAATGTGCGTGGATTTTTCTTTAAATACAGGATAATGTAAATTCTTCGTATTTTGCAAGACTTTAATGTTTACCTACTGAGCCCGGTCGCTTCTTTCCAGGGCTATTAAAGGACTTCTTTTTTCAACCGAAAAACTTTTCTTTGCGAAACACCTGTCAGATACGAAACTTTATCGACAATTTGATTGATAGAATCTTGACAATTTTCTTCTCGGAACCGGGAATAAGCATTTAATATGTTTCTGCGTGCTGCATTTTCTGTTGATTTCACTCGTCCTGAAGGTGTGCACAGCGTAATAGCATTTTTTCTGGCATTTTAGAAGTAAATAGAAATGATAACTTGAATAAATATTCAACAAACGAAAATAATAACTACTAATGTGATTTACAGTATCAAAAGTATCAGTTGGTAAAAATGTGAGGGTAAAAAAGTACGAACTATGATAATAACTGTTGCGAACAGAATGAACCAAAGGTGGCGGGAACATACAAGAAAAGCAAGCCTAATACCGGTTCTAGCCAATGTGGAATTTATTGTGTCGATCTTGATTTTATTCGCTCGTTTTATTCACAAAATATTTGACGGATAAGCACTTCTAATTTGAGAATAATTTAAAAAAAAAAGGTTTGATAAAAAAAATGTAATTTATGATATTATTTGATAAATTTCTGCGCATTTTAACTATTTTAAAGTCAAAAATTGAAAAATTGATCTTTGCCATAGCGGAGCGTTACATTTTCTGCCTTGTGCAGTGCTGCCAAGTTAGGATGAAACAGAGTATAGATCCCTTCGATCTCGAAGAGGTGGAGTGGGATCCGTTGGCTTTGGAGGAGCAGACCTAGCCAATCGTGCTGAGAGTTCTAGAGTGAGAAATGCGTTTGAAAAAGATGAAATAAAATGTGAAAATGTTGTATGTAAGTTTAAAATTTAAGGAAAGTTACGATTTAAACAGCGTACTTATCATCTGTAAAGCGTTACCTGCTTCTTCGAAATATTTTAATTACGTGTTTAATACAAGATAGAAATATTTCAGATGTGAAAAACCCTCAATTACCGAAATTCCATACGGGACCGCATACATAAAGCTTTTCCAGAGAGTACGCAAACGCTTTTCAAAAGCGTACTTTTTTTACGCGGGTCTCGATTTTTTTTTTAAAGGGTAGACTATTATTAAGTAAAAAGGGTAACTAAAACTATTGTATTATTAAATTTTTTCTTGAATGAATACGGAATGGAAGTTGCTGTGCGTGTATTTCGATCCCATACAGTTCTATATATTTTAATGTTCAACCACCATTGACTTAATCTTTATAAAGACAGTACGGAATGCAAATAAGCGACATTTAGTATAAAATTAATTTAAAAAATTGACAGTTGCTTAGTTGACTTTTGCTACAACGCACATCTAATCAAGATTCTTTTTCATTTCTTATTTGCAAATTATTAGTACATACAATATGGAAAAATGCAAAAACAAGTTCTATCGAAGAACACTACAGCTTAATTATGGGATAGATTTGCATATTCTAACGGCTACAATGCACGAGGTATTGATTTTTTATTATTACATTTCATTAGAATATTTACTGTTTGACAGCGGGATTCGTTACTAAGCCCTCGAAGCTGAAGGCTTTCCAAAGATACTCTTTCTTGCATAAGATGAAGGTGAAGATGATGAAAAAGCTGAACCAAGGTAAGGATATTTCTCTGTGCTTTCTCCTCCTTATCGACGCCTTGGGGATTCAAGCATAGGTAGGATATAGACTGAAATGGTGGAAGCAAAATGAAAAAAAAAATTACATAAACAAGTGTGCATACTTCAGAAAACTAAATTTAATGGAAATATAATTGGAGAGTGTTATAAAATGATGGGTCGTCCTGCTCACAAATGACTGACTTGTTAAGGAACCCTTGCAACAGCCTAAAGTGACAATTTGGTGGGACTTCATAATTGGTCCGTTTTTTCCGACTAAGTCACACAGACGGGTTTCAAAACCGTTTCTGTCACTGGTCAGCGGTATGCAGCACTGTTACAGAACAACATTATTCTTGAACTGCAAGAGTGTGTTACCTTTATGCACCACCTCATATTATTCTACCTGTGCCACGCCAGCTACGCTCAACATTTGGGGAGGATCGCATTATCAGTCGATGCTTTAATCAAGCATGGCTTCTAAGATTTTTCGATCTGACACCCTGCCTGTGGGGATTCTGAAGTCGAAAGTGTAGGAGAACTTAAAGGGTTCCAACTCTCTAGTTAAAAAAAATCTAGAAAATTCTTAAATAATAAAATAATAATAAATAAAATAAAATAAAAAAGATAACATAGAAAAGGCATAAAATAGATCAAACTTTTAAGTTCCATCAAGTATTGATTGATCTATCATTTCCGATCCGACAAAGCTGAATTATTATTCTGATCGTTTCACGTTAATGACTCTAAATGATCCAATTTTTCTCCTTTAATTAAACCATGTTAAATACTCTATTTCCTCGGACAAACTAAAAATATTGTTTAAAAAAATCGAACTCGAAATACCCTTGTTGCTGATGTCCCTCAGTCAAAAAGAAATAAATCAATTAAAGGGTTTGTCTTTATGTTTGTAAACGAAATAATCCAAAAAAAGCTTTGATCCAGATAAATGAAATTCGGTCTGGAAACTCAACCCCCAACACACAGTTTTTAAATTTTTGTTACATTTTGAATTCAGAAAAAGTCAGCCGAAATATAGTTAACAAAATAACTATGAACCGAAGAGAGGCAGAAAGATAAAATCCTTTTTAACATCTAAAGCGTAGATATGAAGGAAATTTGGTGTTCTGCCCGTCAAAGAGTTGATTGTCTCTTGGTTTATGCTTTCATGAACATATAAAAGGGATTATTGAAAACAGAGAGACTTAATTATTTGAAATTTGGTCTGCAATTTTGTGACCACTGAAATAATCAAGTGTCAATTTTGATTTAAAATGGTAAAAAAAAAGGTGTCTAAAATAAGCGTTCAATTTTATGATACTTGTATGTGAATTTCAACCTACTCAAAATTGGACTCTAACAAGTTTAACTATATTACTAACAGCATGTGTGCTGATTATTAACAACATTGCGTGCTAATTATTATGACGGTTAGTAATACGACGTTTATTTGTTGGAGAGTTTTTGAGGAAGTTTTCGCCAAATTCCACACCTGCTGGTTATATTTAATAAAACTCCTATCCTTCATTTTGCTAACAATTCTCTTCACGAAAAAAACAACCTGTTCCATTCCCCCGTCTGTGTTTGAATTAAATCTGTTGTAGAGTTCTCTTGAAATTGGGTTGCTTATTGCAACAATAACAAAAAATATGTGCTGAAAAATTCAAAGACAATTTTGTTATTTGAAATAATAATAATAATATTTATGAAGAATTCATTACAAAAAAGTGGAAAAAATCCATTAATGCTCATCAAACTTTCGCATTGGACTGGAACTAAAAACACGTCTCACCCATGCACAATAGACTTAATAGCGAACATGGGAAATATGTATTAAATCATTATAAACCTAAAATATTTCTACACTTTCCTGTAGAAAAAAATACTTATCAAATTAAAGCAAGTATATGCTAATAAGAATAATAACAAAGAATGATATGGCAATTAACTATTCGTTTAGATTTTTAAAAAATTAACTTTTTTCATACAATAAAAAAAAATATGCAGAATTGGACATGAATTAAATTCATTGCCCACTTCGTTTAATTCTCACATTCGAAATATAGAGTAAGTATTGTGATAATCAAACAATTCAAACTGAAGTTTTTGACGAATCTCCACTATCCAGACCTCTCAGGATTCAAAACGTACGTTTTTGAAATTATGTCTATCTGTCTGTCAACACGATTGTTCAGAAATTCTTTGAATTAGAAGGATCACATTTGGCATATGGTCTTTACACCTTATTGGAAGATTTCTATCAACTCTTGTAGGAAATGCATTTTGAAGAAGTCAGCCTAGCAAGCTCACCGAAAACAGAGGGAAAAGATAGCTGCAAAAAAAGGAAAAGGCTAAATAGATAAATTTGCTGCAAACATTTATAGTAATTAAAACGTATTAAATTTTGAACCAAGATTGCGAAAAGGTTGACTATCTGTTGGTATGTATTTTCTCATAAATGTAATCGTGATGAATTGAAAATGTAACGTCTAAAATAACTGTCAAGATCATCTTATCATAATACAGTATTTTGTTCTTTAATTGCATCTTAGTTTCAATGCCTAAATATAGATCTGTATGAACTTTTAAACCAAATTTACGAAAGGATTGACCATCTGTCTGTTTGTGATTTTCATAAATATTGATACAATACAAAGATTTAAATAAATAGGATTCATTATAATATTGAAGGTACGAATACGATCTTGAAGGATGGGGAGTGTACAAAATGTATGCTCGGTTTTCCTTACTTCCCATGCTCGGAACATTGAAAATAAAACCATCTTCAACGTTATTATGCAAGAAGATACACTTGTATTAGGGAGCATGCAAGACAATTTAGTGGAGATCACCCCGATATGTTTGATTTAGCATAAAATTCCTTATTTCGTTTTTGCTTGGGACCTTCGGTATGATGAGTTTGGGTCATTTTTTTTTCATTACGATAGCGCAGAAATGCTAATGATTGATAACAACTGGTTGTCGCTTTGTTTCCATTCATATTTTATAAAGCAATGTAATTATTAATATTGAATCGCTAATTAAACGTTATGAGGTGTATTCTTGGGAGAGTGTAAAGAGCCAGACCTAAATAAATGTGCTTTAAAAATATAGGGTTAACAAGAAATAAGTTACCCACTTCAGTGTACTCTACAATGCGTTCTATCGAACCAAACGAGATAGAATTTGAACTACAGATTATAGAAATGATGCGCTTCGCATTTATTAAATAAAAAATAGTATACACATTCCTTAGGTGCGTTGCAATGCACATAAAACCATTTAATATGGTTTATAATTATTAAATAAAGTAAAATTAAAATGATTCAGTATGTCCTTCAATTTCAACATGCTCTAATCGGAGAACCATATTTTCTATAGATGACCGGTCTGAATATGCCGGATTATTAAGAATGTGGTGCCGAATGCTGTACTTTAGAAGTGATAGAGATGATGGTCTTTTAAGATAGATATTGTCCTTCAAATAATCCCCCAATCAAAAGTCACAAGGGGTGACGTCTGACAAGTGAGGAAGCCATGCTATTGGGGAATGACGGCTGATAAATTGTGCTTCTGTGAAATACTGTATTAAAAATCGCTTTATACGATGATCAATATGAGGTGTTACACCATCCTGCAGGAAAAAGATATCTTGAAGGTATCCACGTTATAGAAGTTAATTGCAAAATCCCTCAGCACGTCATTGCCCTGTGATGGAGCAGATTTGTATTTTATTTGAAAATATCTCTTCATACATTTGAAGTTTTCAAAAAAATACGGTCCAATGGCAAAAGCACTTGTAAAACCACACCATATTGTCCTTTTTTCAGGATGCAATGGTTGTTCCTAGTTAATGCAAGGATTTTCCTATGTGCGAATCCGACAATGTTAACTTGCACACTGAGGAAAAAGTGAACCCCACAGAATGTTCCATGGCTAAATTGTGTCAACCACTATTCGTGCAAGAAGCTGAAATGCAAACGTTTTATGCACGTCTGAATTCCAGCAAACAGAGTGGATTTCATATGAACAAAAATGCAAAATATGTCTTACGATTTTTCGTACAGTTGGATACGAAATATACAGAACACGGTAAAAAACATGCACATTATTATGAAGCGACTGACTTATGTCTTCAACAAGCGTGGTCACAACATTTTCGAGGCTCAGCCTCTACCTGGAAGAATGCCCACTTTTTTCAAATTTCTGCATTATCTTTTGTAGGACATTTGATCTCTTCGTATCTGCTTCAAATTCCTTTAGAGCTGCAACGAAGTTTTGTTGGTTATGGTAGAACAATTTCACCAGTAGCCCTTTTTTGAAACGTAGAATAGCAAACAGAGAAGAAACTAATATTTTTATTTTATCCCAAGAAAAATGGTAATAGACATGCGCTATAATGCAAATTATGCTTCACATTTACAATATATGCAAATAAATACTATTTGTGTTACAATGGGGAATTTTTGTACTTATTTTTTTATTAATTATTAAATGTAAGCCACGTCATCTCAATAATCTGTAGTTCAAATTTTATCTAATTTGGACCAATACAGCTCATTTCAAAGCAATATAAAAAATTTAAATTATTTCCTGCTAACCATGTATTTTTGTAATATTTTCATAAATTTAACTAGGGTTGTGAAACAAGCTGATTCAAATTCAAGCCTGATACAATGTTAAAATCAAGCAATATTAATCAATGTTCTGATAAATGCAATGTTAATCGATGTTCTGATAAATATGAAGATTGTGAGGCGTCTTCGCCTGCGTAGTGGCACCGAGCAGTGTGAGTTGGTAAAAAATAACAATGGAAGTAGGGAGCATGCAGCCAATTCCCAATCTTAGCGAACGGATAATTTTAATCAGAGTCTTTTCCTCTTACAAACTCTCTTCGTTTCTGATATGTGAACATTTAATAGAAAAATGTAATGAATTTAGTTATTAAATCCATCATATGTAGCTTTATACTATTGTTGCTTCATCTACAAATAGTTTTCATTGCGTATCTTTCATTTTATAAAATTTTTCCTTCTCTCTTTCAGTGAGTCCAGTTGTGAAAGCGGAGACGAAGCGAGGAAAAGAAGGCGCTCGTCTAACTCTCTTCTGCCCAGGGTGAGAGACATCTCCGATCATTGCTTGTGTCACTGAGCCTCTGCTGTAATCTCTGCTAATATCGCAGAACTCCGTATGTGTCCATTTTATCGCGAATAGAGAATTATTACGCACCGAATGTTAAACGACATTGTGAAGTTAAAATTGCTCAGGAAGAATGGTGCTGTAGTGGGGACGAGAAAGGGGTATATTGATGCCCGCATCTCAGTTTTTGAAGGTATGGCAAAATAATTCCTTGAGTTTCGGGGAGTTTAGTCAACATCCCGAAAAATAATTTTAAGCTGGTAATTTTGTGTAAAAACACGAAGGTGCCTTCCTCAATATATAAATAAAAATGAATGCTTGTCTGTATGTCTCTTATGCGCTCTCTACTGCTCATCCTATTGCGATGAAACTTGGAATTTATTTCTTGTACTTACGGGATGGTCACTGGCATAGTAAAATTATTTTGTCTATATCAATAAAAAAGAATGTTTGTCTGTATGTCCCTTATGCGCTGCCGTACCATTCATCCGATCGCGATGAAACTTTGAAAAATTATTTCTTGCCCTTATTTGTTTCTGCTGAAGATGGAAAAAAATATTTCCAACTCTAAAGTCTTGAATAATAAAGTTAAAAAATAGAATTATTATTATTTACGCTTCTCTTTTATGCATCACTCCATTTCAATGAATGTATTCATTTCCGATGCGAAAATAAATATTATTTTTTCCATCATTCTTAATTAAACAAAACAGTTATTTTAAATTTCAAAAATTATATCTTCTGTGGCAGTAACGTGCCAGGTACCAGCTAGTTTTTCACATAATTAAGGTATAAAATTGTAGAAAAAAAAAAAGCGTTGTAAACAAGTTATAAAGCAATGTTTAATTTTAACGAACATAGTTATAACTTAAAACAAGAAATTTATACGTTTCGTTACAGTGGTCAATGACGTTTCATCGTTTTCAAACACATCCATACTTGTACTTCATAGGCATTGTTTCCCATATGCTTTCCCTTGTTGTTATCATTTACACAAAATATTCATTTAAAAAGGGCCAGTTTAGACACAAGAGTGAAATGGAAATACAACGAGAAACCCTTGAAGCCCGAAAAGGTGAAAGAGAAGAGCCAGGGGCGCATCACCATCGACGCCACTGACGCCCTCCATATCAATGATCTGCGGGTGACGGATGCGGGGGAGTACATATGCACTCTGTACGATGTCGAAATCGGCATCATACGACTCAAAGGTAAGATCTACCATGATTTGGCATTCGTATAAACTGTAAATAGAGGGTGAAGCCTTAAATCCAAGCATAATAACGCAGAAGAACGGAACCAGATTAACTAGATGCCGCTGCTCTCCATCAATGTATTGGATTTGGATAGAGTAATTTTAAGTTCATCCATTATCCTGAAAATATATGAATTCCGATAAATACCCAATATGTCGCAAGAATATCCATCGTTACTGCCGATGTCCCCTAAGTACTGGAGTCTTCGAACAGATTTACCAGTCCATGCGCCTTTTTTTCTTATTATTAGAAAAAATTATTATTTATTTCATAGATAAATAGTAGCAGAACATAACAGCAAAACAAAACATTATTTAGTACAATATGTATATGTTTTCTTCAGATAAAACTAATTATATTATGTGATTAGTTGTAGCTCATTTGTTTAAGCAATTCTGATGATCAAGTAAAACTTACAAGAAATTTCAAAATATTCTGAATATACTCATTACTAATTGGAACAGAAGACATTCTGATAAAAAATATATATATATCTATTTAGAAATGTGTGATGGCAACTGATTGATTTCTTTTTGTTTTTCAGTGACTTCCAGACACGCAATTTTCGGTAAGTAATGAAATCTCATATTATGCTAAAGAATAAAAAAATTCTAACCCTTTATCTTTAAATATTTTCAGAGGTATTTGTAATGCATTCTGCAGAGTTATTTGCAGGCGAAAATTATAATTATTCATAACTGATTTAAAATGGTTTAATAATATCGTTTAATACTCAGGATTTGTGCAGTTGAATATATGTGCCATTCATCCGAAGGAAAAAACAACAATCATTAAATATCTGAGTTAAAAGCAGCGATTATGGAGTATACGATTTAAAATTTTCGAGTGGCGTGTGTTGTTGCTGCTATGAAAATAATGGTGTCATATTTCTTCTAATATTGTGCATGATTTCAGGGTAGAAACAAATTACCCATCCAACATTTTCTGCATATTTATGGCGGCATAGAGAAACGCAAGACATTTTTAGGGAACACAATCGGCAGAGATCTTGAAATCTATGAAAAATGACCCGCTCTTCAGCTTTAAAATATTTTAATAAAATGGCCCAATTTTTTTGTTCTTCCGTGTCCAGCAAAGAAAGAGCTCAGAGTTGGTGTCCTTTTCTTCACTGGATACGTCCAATTATCTCTGCTATAACTGTATGGAGATAGGATCCCGAATTTACAATGCCACCGAGTGCTTACTGACTCTCCCATGGCAGTTTAGTTTAGTTATATTAACGTCCCGTTTTAAAGCAACACGAGGGCTATTTTGGGACGGACCTCGTAATTTTGAACCGCGGTCAGATGACGAGGACGACACCTGAACTGGCACCCCCCTCTCCACACCACGCCACACCAGCGGGAGGAAGTTTGGCCGGACAGATTTAACGTGCAACAGACCCCCTCACAACACGGATCTTCGGTGGAATCGAGTCTCGAACCTGAAATCCTTCGGTTCCAAAGCCGGGACTTTACCACCAGGCCACCGCGGCCCTCATGAGAAAGCCAGAAATAACCCTCTAGGGAGAATGATACAGGAGATTTGCATCGAATACCCTTTCACTCGGCAATATCCACTCTATAATAAACCGTATTCACGAATACCAAGATATTTGATGAACAATGAAAATTGTTTGAATTTCAATGCAGCAAGGAAATCTGGTAAAAATATATTTAAAGGTGCCCCATTGGCGATTTTTGCACATGCCAGTTCCTGCAGAACACCGTGCAAACAGAAATGGCGGCCAAAACATAATGAAATTTGTTTGATCGCCATCACAACTTGGCGAGAATCAAGAGACACCCTCAAATATAGGTTAACCCCGAAATTTATTGCAAAATGCAAGCGAAAGAATTTCTTTGATTCTCCCAAAGTTGAAGAGTTGCTTGTGCGCTTGTGTTCCCGTCGGTTTTGAATTACTGCCTATGTTTGTGTTTCCTGTAACTTTCATTCCTTAAGTAGCATGCATATTCAAGCAATTAAGGGGGAGTTTCCTTCTTATGTAGATCCCACCACCAACTTTGGCATATTGACGCTGACCCTGCTCTTCAGCTTCATCCTCTGGGCGATTCTCATGGCAGTGAAGTGGAAGAACTTCAGAATGCAGCGGAAGGCACAGCAGGCGAGAGACGCCTCACAGTCGGAAGGCCTGCTCAGTTCCACTCAAACCGAGGCGTAGTCTCCGGCAGCGCAAGAAATTCGACTTGTGAGTCATTACTCATTTGTAAAATTCTGCTGAAAAGATTGGAACGCTTTCCTTGTGTTTTATTTATGAAGTTGATAAAACCAGTTTTGATTGTGTTATGTTTATAGTTGCTTGGTGATTGCGACCTTTTTCAAAATTCCCAGAAACACGTGGAATAAGGGCCTTATCATAAGGCGAAGTATCGTCCTCACTCTTTGTCAGCAGTTTTCCGTTTCTGCCTTCAAGGACAAGTCAAGCAAACTTTTCGTCATCGACAACTTTTTCTAATCAGTTTGAAAATGCCGACGATCGTGACGGAAATATTGTCTTCAAACGAAATTTATTTGCAATCATTTGAAACTTTGAAGTGACGTCACACTCGTTGGTGTTGCTGACGGAAAGTGCCGACGATATTTTGCCTTGTGATAAGGCCTTAAAAAACCTGGTGTCATTTCAAAATTTCAGAATATGAATAATAATTAATTAATTAACAGTTAAATAATTAATGAAGTAAAAAAAACGGAAATTAAAAATTATTGAAGATTAATATACGTTCCACTGCATCAAAATCTCTGGTTTCTCAAAAGAAAGGCTGATCGCACACACAGCGCTTTTTTCTGATCGCTTATTTCTCCGATGCCGACATAACAACAGTAGTGTATTGAATTATACGAGAGCTTACACACTAGGCGAATAAATAGCTCTCGTATAATTCAATACACTACTTTTGTTATGTCGGCATCGGTGATATAAGCGATCAGAAAAAAGCGCTGTGTTTGCAACCAGCCAAAAGTAAATGACGTTATTTTGAGGGATAGTGTTTTAATTCCGTATATTGCGATGCTTACATCCAGTTGTGTCGTTGATGTTTAAAGAAAGGTGAGATATAATAAAATATATTTATTAATATTCAAAATTGAAATTAGAATTCATTTGTATTGACACTGCAAAGTATCTGCAAGGGACAGATATTCAATATAAATAAAAATATCCACTCTGTTGTTACCAATAAAAAAGGTATTACGAAATGCTTAAAATGCATTGTACATTCAATTAATTGTATGTACAATATAGTTTGAGATATTGATATAAATATAAATTACCAAAGATGGTTCGAAATTACAAAATCGTCATAACGTATGATTATAGTATTTGTAGCAGAAGTTTTATCTTCGGTTTGTAGTTTATAAAGAAATTTGTACGACCTTTTTCTCGATCTATATATTTTGAAAAATTCAGGAATTGACTTTAAACAGCAGTCATCTTACAATTAAAACTGTAGTGTTTTTGCCATTTAGATCAATTATAAATTTTTTGTCTGAGCTACTTAAAGCGGAATGCGGACCAAAACATGAGTTAATGAGAAAAATTCGAGTTTTGTCGTCTCTACGAAAAACAAGTGTACATGATTTTAATGATGGATGTATATGCATTTTCGTGCGATCACGAGAAATGGTACAATTGTATAAAGTTATCTCGGCGTAATAATTAATTTCGACAAGTCTATTGGTGTCACACACGTTCGATGAGAATCTGTAGAAATAAGATCAAATTTCATTATAATAAGAAAAAGCAATAAAGTCTTCATATAAGTTTACTCTCCTGTTAAAGAAGTATTTCACATACAGAGCCCCAATGCAAAATAAAAGATTCTGCATTTGCATTTGGAGACAATTTTCCAATTTTTTAAAGTCTTTAAAAAAAAAAATTGTTTGCTAAACAATGTTCCCTCCGGTGTTTCAAAATAAATAAAAGATTCAGACATTACAATAGGTTTGATTTGTTTTATTGCCTCAAAAAAAATAAATCAAACACATTTTCTTGATTATTCTGTGCTGAATATATGGAGCATATTACAATAGGTTAACACTTTTTTTTTTTTTTTTTTTGAAGAGCAATGTAGTTTTTTTATTAACTAATATTTGTTTCTACTCCAATATTTTATCTTTTCTCAATTATTAAATGCATTTCAGATTTCTTTAAAAAAAAAAAAGACGTTTACTTTCTCTTTTTTTATTTTATCTGTTTTACATTATAAAATTGCCTTTTTTTCTTTTTGTGAACTACATATTAAAATTATTGGGATGAATTGTAAAATGTATTTGAAGATTTAAACATTTGAATTTTCCTAAACCTAAAATATAAAGATTGTATCAGATTTTTTTTAAATTAAAATTCAATGATTTTCCTTCCGTTTTTTGGTTAATTATATCATATGCAGACTTCTTGTTTTTAAATATAAAAAAGCATGCCAATTTTTTTTAAGAAATTCTGTTCATTGTTATTTCTAATATCAAAGAAGTTTCCATCATTCATACATCATGTAATGTTAATTCAATAATGAATGCAGATGCTATCATTGGCAAAAATACTGAAAGGTAATTATTATAGTGAAAAATAATTTTATAGATTAAAATATGATTGGCAGTAAAACTGTATAGTTAAAGGAAAGTTTTTTTTTTTTTTAACTTTCATGTTTTGTAAATATTTCTTTTATTTTATAACAATTTCAAGCAGTGTTATTTATGTTTTCAAACTAAAACTTTTGTACTGTAACCTTTTAACACATGTCAAAATAATTGAAAAACTTTTTCAAGCAAGTAGAGTATTCAAGAAATGTGGAAATATCGCTAATTTGCTAGTTATATTCATTACAATTCTACTCATAATTTTAATGGAATGAAAAAAAAAGCAGTTTTTCAGTAAACGTGGATTTAAACCAAATGCAGTTTTTAAAACAACCAACAAATTCTTGGACATGCATTCAAATACTTTAAAAATATTGTTCACAAATATAAAACACTCCTCTAAAGTCCCCCCCCCCAACAGTTTTAGCAGCTCCACTAGTAATCACGTAACTTGTCATTACTCTGATATTGGTATTTTTTCCCCTCAGATTTAGGTTTTTAAGGATTATCAAGCATTATCAGTTTCAGTTTAGTTATTTTAACGTCCAGTTGTAAAGCAACACTAGGGCATTATGGGACGCACCTCGTAATTTTGAACCATGGTCAGATGATGAGAACACCTGAGAAATCAAGCGTTATCAAATATGAGTGTAATGTTTTTGCTCCTCTTCAACAACTGTTTCACAAAAGTTAAGACAGTTTCATAGAAGAAATCATGAACAGTTCATATGTCCGACTTCTTTAAAGAAATGGCTGAAAAATATTAGTAATATAGGAGAAGCTTATTTTAATGAAAATCGATTTGTCCACACAAACAATTATACTTTATCACTTGTTTTCAGTTTGTTTTTTTACAATTGAAATCTGCATATTTCTTTATGATGTCAAAAACTATTAGATTATATTCGCAAAATTGATATTTTCTATCCATTGGAAAGAATATTTCCAGAAAAGCGGCACAACTAAACAGTGTTTTAGATTACCACCTATTTTATGTTGACCAAAAAGTTAAAATTGTTTCATCCGCCTTTATGCTTAACATCCTACGGTGTTTCTGTAGTGTTACTTTTGATCACGTGATCGGAAGTCGTTGGGGAAGCAGTGACTTCCAGTACATTTGATATTTAAAAAGATGGTTTTAGTTTGATACTCTTGATCGAACTCTCTTGACTAGAAGGCATGTGTTATCTGCTCAGAGCATAAGATTTGTTCTTTTTCTGGTTGTTAACTTGCATGATGAATTGAATTTATACCAAGAAGTATTGAAATAAAGAAATGATTTCTTCAGAATATATTTCTTTTAAGGATTCTGTGGAATTTCACTAACCCATTCTGCAGATTCATATTTTTATTCATCCAATCAGTATTAAGTATGGATTTTAAGCAACCTATTATTAAATACCGATATAATCTGAATAAACTCACAATTTCTAATATAATAAACAGACCATTCAATCAATTCCTGAGTGAGTGACTAAATACCACCACAATGCTTCCACAAACTGAATATTGCTATTGCTAAATTACAGCAGTCTTGTGCATCTTCATTAGCTGCAATTGGTAAATCTAATGAAAACTGACTCTGAAATCAAAATTAAGACCGATTTATACAGAGGGGGAGAAAGCAAGTGGCAGGGCTGAGCAGAAAAGGGCTGTTTTTGTGATTACACAGTTGTTTCAATTTATTGCTATGGCTTCAATTGTTTATTCTTGCAATGTTCAAATATCAACATGTTTTAGATTATTATTAATAATAAAATACATCTGTATGTTTTCATTTCTTAAGAGCATTTTCGAATTTCCCTGCTTTTAGATCATTTTTAAAATTCTCTATATTTTTCTAATTCTCCCGGTGTCATTGGAACTTTGTTTACAAATTTACCAGAAAAAAAAATACCCTTAAAATATTTTTTAATTTTAAAAAATGGAATCAGTACTTTAAATTTTTATTGAAAAATAGCAGTTTTATTTTAAATATATCACTAAATTGAATAATTATTTTACATTAAAAATAACAATAGCCATTGATACTTAATGTGTAATCTAAACGATTTTGAGTAATACTTCAGCATTTAAATTAATTTCAATGCATGTAGTATCTAATAACATCAATTTTACTAAAACTAACAGCGCATAAATTTAATTTAAAAAACATATTGTAATATATATTGCTCAGTAGTTAAGTTTAATGACAAATTAAAAATTATCTTATTCTGTTACAATATTTAAATAACAATTATTCTATTACAATTTGTTTCTAATGAACATGTGGTACATTTAATTTGATATTATGCTATTAATTCATCAATTTCTATTATTCTCCATAATTCGGTCGTAATTTTTATTCCTTGACATCATATGAATACTTTATTATGAAAATAAATATTTATAATAATTGGATATTAAATACCTAATTATTGTCATGTAAATATGAAAATAATTATTGTGTATTAGTTTAAAGTAAATTTAAAATTGGTTGGTTTATTGGTTTTTTATGGCCAGTACTCTGCTGCTGTGTCTACTTATATCCTTTTAAAAATAATTTTAAACTGCAATTAAATTAAAAATAGGTGGACAAGTTCTGCCATTCATGTTAATAACATTGCAAGTGACAATTAAGTTGAAAAAGATACATTTTGCTTTTCAGTTGATATTTCTAACAGTCTGATTGACAACCGGTGAAAAAAAAGTCATCAATTCATTTATTAATTAATATGAATGGGAAATGCAATGTAAAAAAGGGGGGGGGGGTATATATAAAGTAAAGGAAGAGAAGAAACTGTTTCCAATATGTATGCCAAATTGTTTTTATTTGGATGATTTTTTACATGTAAAAAGACATCAAATGAAAAGTAAATCAATTATTGAGACAGAAATATGATAAAAGCAAGATGTAGTTTAACAGAGATCAGTCAATCATTAGATTTATGATTTGTACTTATTAAGAGTTTCTAGTAATTCATCTGCTTCTTCGGATGTTTTAACACGAATCAGCATTGGAATGGCTTCTTTCGAATCAGCTTTCTTCACATCCACTGGGGGATTAGGAATGCACACCAAGAGAACATTGTTTTTCCCAGTTCTAGACATTGGCAGTGATGCACTTAGGATGATATTTAGCAGAATGTTGCCTGAAATAAAAACATATTATATTTCAGATACACTTTAACATCAAATCTTTATATAAATCTGTTATGACAAGAGACATGAATAAATATACACAAAAAGAATTCAATTCAGAGCTGTATCAACAAAAATTACTTGGCTCTGATATCAAAACAATAGTGACTTCTCTCCAAAAAGTGCTTAATACAAGATTTTTAATACTAGTGCTTAATACAAATTTTTTCAGCAAAGTTGCAGCTAGCATTTAAATGCTCATTTTTTTAAAAAAAAAGAGTTTTAGTAAAAACAATAAATACTGAATATCTCTGAATATATGGAGTTTTGTTAAACTGAAATTGCTGTTTGTTTTGTTAATGAATTAGCAGCAAATGATACACAGAAGGACCACAAAATAGCCTTCCCCAATAGGAAACACCTACAGTTGAAATGAAACAATTTTATATATAGATTGTGGTATGCGTAGGGAAATGAATATAAATATCAATAAAATTTCCAGGGAACTTCAATATTGATTCATAAAAGCAATTTCACTAAAATGATTAATTTAATAAATCATACACTTTATGCCAGTAATCTAAGCATATCCATCTTTTTTTAAATCATTGAGGATAAATGAAGTTTCACATGATCAGTTTATGTGCATTCATTGAGATCCATATTTGTTTTAGCCATGCACAACTCATTTCTATCGGCAACTCTTGAACCTAAATTCCTTTTCTGCAAATGAAACTTCATTTTGTTTCCATTCTTTAATTTAAGTTGCAGATGTCTGCAAACAGATTCATAAACAATTTTGAAACTCATTGGGGAAATTATATAATTAGAAAACCCACACTTACTAAAGGCAAAATGTAGTAGCTTTCATCTCTTACAGATAGTTCTTTAAAAAAAAAAAAAAAAAAAAAAAAAAAAAAGGTTTTCAACATTCATAAGTTTCACTGTATAAGGTTGCTTGAGACAATCCATCTATTAAATGGCTGTTTACTACACTGATAAAATAAGATTTTGAACTGCCTCATGTGAACAAAAGTGATATAATTGTACATAATAGTACAGAATAGACAGTAGTAGGTATTCAATTCACACATGAATGCCTCTATGACAATATGAATGTTAATTATTTAGAAGAACAAGAAAAATCCAAGAACCAAATAAATGGATGTGCTAAATAGGTTTCATTATGTTCATCAAGATACAAAGAAAAACAATAACATTAAAAGAACTATATTTAATTAACGAATTATAAGTGGTATAATACAAAAATAAAGAGGATTTCAAAAAGTACATAATATACAATACAAAATGAAAAATGAAGAGTAATAATATAAATGAAAAGTTGGAAATCAGTTTATTTCTGTAATATACATAAATTGCTTCAATATGGAAAAAAAAAATAATAATAATAATAATACACAGAAAAATGTTAAATATGACAGGAGCACCGTGAAAAACTGACACAAACAGCAATACATCATATCAATTTACGTTTCTCCCCTCATAGAATCTTTAGCCAAAATTTACTGACTAAAATCACAAGACAGCAACAAGAATATAAAACTTTACAGAGGTTTAGGTTACAGAAACAGGATAAATAATAAATAAGAGAATGCATAAGATGAAATAAAAGGCTTTTCTATTAAATAGTATTCAAAAATTACAATATGTTTGAAGGATGAATTCTTAACAGAACAAATTAACAAGACAATGTAAAAAAACAATTATTTATTTATATAGATATATATATGTGTGTGTGTGTGTATTAGTTCTTACCTAGACTTGTATCAGCTCTAATGAGAAGCTGTGTTTTCCCATCCACTGGTTTTAAATAAAGATTACCAACACCCCTTTCTGCATAAGAATCACCTTTCTTGAAAAATAATTTGCACCTGAAAAGATAATTCATTTTATACTAAGCATTAAACAGGAAATCTTCATATATTTAGCAACAGCATACATTAATTAATATTAAAGATTGAAAGGGTGAAACCACAATTTCCTAATTGATTTTAACTTTTAAAAAACAATTTAAGTAATCTGCAAGTAAGACATATTTCCCAAAAATAAAAAAATAAAAAAATTTAATATAGGGAGAAATAAATACATCATTCTCAGTTGTAATATTTGAATTATAACAAAATTAAAAAGATAAGAATCTCAAGATTTGAAATAAGCAAATTAAATAATAGATCAATATCTATGGTTTTCAGGATATAATAGGATTTTACATGAAAGAATCATGAATTACTTTCCATATCAGTTATTCAATGATAATAATTTTAAGCAACAAATTTTTCCAAATAAATCACACAGAGTATTATGATATTTATAACTCTGTGCAGAAAATGAACTGATGCATCAAGGTGAATACTGCATTTGAAATTTATACATAAGAAAAAAAGACTAATTTTATCGAAAAAAGTAAGCATTTTTATAAAAATAAAAAATCTCAGCAAGCTGTAAGAGAAAGATTCCTTTTCACCTAACTTACTATTTTCAAATTTCTTTCAATCTTTACATAAAAACCAACAGGAACAATGTTCCTGAAACATTTTTGCCAACCATTCAATTAATTTTCTCCTGTACCCCGGCATAAAATTGTAGACCTTAAATAAGGTTCTTTGCAAGACAATGGTGAACATCATGCAAAATATTTACAAATTATAGATATGGTTATAGCTGCAACATACAAATCTTTGGTAAAAATCTAGTATTTACAATCTGAAAGATGGATAGCCATAACAGCAAAAACATTTTTTGGACTCGGGGCCATTCAAAACAAAGAGTTGAATTAAAATCACCAGTTAGAATATTTTTTTGATGATTATAATACCTTCTGTATATGTCTTATGAGTAGGGATAAAGTAATGTATATGTATTTGACTGAAATGAAATATTCCATATATAATCGACCATGGGTAATGCTAATAATGCTATAGAGCAATTTAGTACTTATTGCAAAATAAAAATTTATAAAAAATACCGAAATCTAGGCTTGCTCATAATATATAAAACCTTCAAAGTTTCTGGAAAGTCCAAAAGTTTGTGCTAGTTGGCAAGAACTAAAAGTTAAGAAGTTATGAACAATACTTGAAAAAATTAACTATTGTTTGCAAACTTTCTTTCAATTAATTGCAAAGAGTAACATTTGATAGCAGAAAGTAAGAGTTTATTGTTGACTTTTCATTTGTATAGAAGGGAATTCATTTACATTGAAGGGAAAAAAATCAATTGTTTTAATTAGTATTACCATTAAGATTTTATCTGTTGTGCATTTGAATATTTCAACTGTAACTATTAATTTGAGTAAAAGGAAATTTACCATCAGTTTGTTAAAAATATATTCAGGTATTTGAGTGTATACTAATTGTATGCCACTTGTAAATTTTTATTTTTGTCACATGTCCTTAGCAAACACAATCAATAGATCAACAGATCTTTGTCAACCTTTTTATTAAGAGATAAATTTTTATTAATCAATTAATAAAAATACCCATATGTGTATTAAAGCAATGATGGTTATTATCTTTACTTACAATATATACTGGTGTGTAAAACTTAAGCAACAATATAAATTTAAAGCAGATAGCCATGAAATTGCAACAACAAAAAAGGGGGGGAGTACTGTAATCAGTACAATGGACACACAATTCCATAGAAAGGTGATGCTTATTCAAATATCAAGAACAAAATGTCATAGGCGACATAAGTGTAAGAAAACCATGCGCGATCAGTGCATGCAGCTCAAGACGGAATGAAAGGAAAAACAAAGCACAATTACAGACATTCACTGCAAGTGAGTTCTTTCACAAAATATGACAAGAACTCACATGGACAACTTAACACATCGAAAAATTATCGAAAAGCTGGTAGCAGGGTGCAGTTAGAACAGTATAGCTTATGAGCTCAGAATCAATGACCATGCCATTTTGCATCCAAAATTTGGATTGGGACATATGCTTAAAAGCTAAATTTAAAAGTTTATAATTTCATTTTTTTAAGTTATTGCATTTATTTGCATTCAAATTTATTTTTATTTTGTCATAAAAATGGATTTTGTTAAAAATTTCATAGAAATTTAGAAATTTGGTTTTAACAAATTCCATTTGAAAGCTTTTTATGTTATCTTGTGTACAGACATACATAAGTCCACAAATGTCTTATTTGGAGGTTTGAATCAAGAAAATTAGGAAAAATCTGGAATTTAATTTTTTTGTTAATTACAGTTCTTTTTTTCTGAATAGTTTATAAACAAAAAAGGGGGAAAAAAAAGTTATTCCATCGACAATTTTTGGTCTCTTTTGAGAAGAGTACCAAATGATTCACAAGTAACTTTGAAGCAACAAAATCTTTGCCTTTCATTTTGGAAGACTTCAATCAATTTATATAATCATTTTTATAAGTCCATAATAAATAAAAATACACACTTTGACATAGTTCAAATGTTCTAAAGTGTTGCACAAGAAAGTACAAATATTTGAATAATTCCTTAAAGACAAACCACCATACAATTTTAAAATATGGGTAACAAATGCCATGTTAATAACTAATCACATGTAGAAAAACACTGATTCATTGTTGAAAAACAATACCAGTGTGTTTTTATTTAAAAGCATAAAATTATTGTAAAAGGAAATTATTTTTTTTCCTGTCTACAAAAGCAAACCGAGGTGAAAGAAGAATCAAGCAAATCGAAAGAATATATTTTTCTAAACTGAGATAAGACCTTTTCCCCTGACTTCCCAATTAATTGAAATTCATTAAACTTTTAAAAACTGAACAAAAAGAAAATTTAGTCTGTAATCAGGAGATCTAGCAAGGTAAAATGGGATGCTTTTTAGTAGAAGTAAAATATAAGATTTTGGATTTTAAAAAATAATAGGTCTTTTTATAAAAGCCATAAAAAATAAGCAGTGTTTAAAGCATTTTAAGAGTGTAATGACCCTGGAAAAAAGCTTACCGAAAACTAAAATATCTAATTTAATATTTTAATTTAAAAAATTCTTTTAGTATAATATTTTTTAAGAATAAAATATTCATAAGATTATATAAAGTGCCATTACTTATTTCATAGAAAGCACAATTTAAAGTTATATAATAAATTTCTAAATTTATGCAGAGAAAATTTCAAAGAAGGCAATAATATCTAAAGACAAGGATTATTAAACATATGTACATATACTCAAAGAGAGAAAGAGAGGGAGGTAGGGGAAACAAACCTTTTGGAATAGAAAGCATCTTCCTCAGTCACAGCAACAAATTCATTTTTTGGTGGCACATATTCTGCTTCTTCATTCTCAGCTGCAAAGACAATAAAAGCCATATTAACATTATGACCACCAATAATCTTTTTTCATGAAAGCTTCCTAAATTTAATACTCAATATTCCTCTATCAGCAACATTAAAAGAATATAACCGAAAATTTGTATCTGAAATTTAAGTTAGTTTAACAATAACCATTTGAGTGCTAAAAAATTTTGTTATATATGTTAAAAATGCAGTTTCTTTACCTTTTTTTTAAAAAAAATTCTAACTGTAAATTAATTATAATTTAATAACAATTTAATTATTATATAAAAAACAATTTTTACCAACAAAAATATATTTATTTATTCTACTACTTACAAAAATATTTTGTAACACAAATTCCATGAATTATTTTTTGTGCAACATTTTTTAGGTGACATTATGATTTATGCTTCTTAACTGCATACCTCACACTATTTAGCATTTTATCTAGGCAATTTTTCTAAAGAAAATTTAATTATTGACATTTCTCATTTGGTATTATATTGGGTTGTAAAACTTTCCTTCTCTTATAACTTCAATAAATAGAGAACAAAAAATTTTTTTTTACAAACCTTCAACTGAATACAAGTGTTCTCAATGTGAAAATTATAGTAAGAAATAGCACAATTGTGTTTCACCACACTCAAATGATTAAATCAAAGAAATTCCCATTAAATAATTTCTGACAACAATATATAAAAATTGTTCTGAAAATATAAAATTGACTAAAAATATTGGTTCTAAATATATGAACATGCTTCTTAAATTTATCAAATTTTATATCAATGTGATTCTTTGATCTGATTATAAATATATAAAATCCTTGGAGAACATTTTAATACTATGCAAAAAAAAAAAAATGTTAAAACTGATTTTATACTATATATTTATTCTATTCTCAACCATTTTTATAATACTGATAATTCTACATCTAATATATAAAGTAGCATTGAAATAATCTAGCAATAACTTATGTTGACAGCTAATATTTACTCATCTGAATAATAAAGTTTTCAAATCAATACAAACTCACACATTTCATATAGATGAGTTTTAAAAAATTAAGATTCAAAAGACAATATAATCTCATCTGTAACTGCATCAAACTGTTTTTTGTTGTTGTTGTTGTTGTTTTTAATTTCCTATGCTTTGCGCTTTCTACAGTCGAAATCTATCTTACTGTACCATACCTTCAAAACTCTAATGAATAAAAATATTAAAAATTATAACTATTCCTTCACTTACCAAATTATTCAATATTAAATTCTTTTTATGAATAAGTTATTAAAATCATAAATAGGAAAATAAACTCTTATATTGCTCTTTATAGTTTGAAAATTGCCTTTAATTTAGTATACCAATCATGTTTAATTAAAATGTTTAGATAAAATGAATTTTTATTTCAATTTCATTAATATCTGATTAGTCAAGTTCTATTACATAATGATGAAACAGAACATTGGAGAACCAATTTATACATTTCAGCACTTGTACCATCTATACTTATAATAAAGCTCAATGTGTGTGTGTGTGTGTGTTGGCGCTCTACAGGCCAGACCGTTGGACCTACAGCTACCAAATTTGGTACATGTATACCTTGGAGGTCGGGAATGTGCACCTCGGAGCCCTTTTTTCGAATTTTTAATTAGAATTTGAATTAATTAAAATTTAAGCGAAATTTCGATGTTTTTCCGCTATAACTTCCGAAAATATTATCGGATAAACATGATTTTAACATCAATTTAAAGATTAAAAAATTAGCTTTCTAATAGTATCAGTATTTTAACATTTAACTTAAGCTTCTATTTGTAATGAATTTTTAAAGAAGCATTTCAACTATATTTTTCAACAATATATTTCGGACAAAACAATAAAATTTAATCTGCAGGAGCACGTTACGAGTGGAAGGGGAAAAATTATCTTTTATCAAT
Source organism: Argiope trifasciata (assembly GCA_026543055.1). NCBI lineage: Eukaryota > Metazoa > Arthropoda > Arachnida > Araneae > Araneidae > Argiope > Argiope trifasciata. Next base: position 25,471 of record JAPMOQ010017544.1, read on the forward strand.
AGGTTGCCATCAGATAGATAAAAACTCAAATTAAAAAAATAAATAATTATTGCAAATTAAACATTTAAAAATGCAATTTTCAGCACGTGTCTGCATGAAATGAAATAAATCTGAAATATGTTTTTTCTTTTTAAAAAAAAGAAAATGCAAAGAATTTTTTGTGACTTTTACAATATTATTAATTAAATAAATCAGCTTTGTTTAATAATAGAAATACATCTATAAAAAAGTCTAAATGAAGTAAATAGCTGCATAGTATGTAGCACGAGTCTATAAATGCTTTAAAAAATGAAGAATATTTAGCATTTAATTAAAAAGAGATGAACTTGTGACATCAGTGTTTTAATGTATAACTCAAGCTTCTATTTTTAACGAATTTTTAAAGAAATATTTTAACCATGTTTTTTTTTACCACGTGACTGGATAAAATAAAAGAATGCCGGAAATTCAAATAAAAAAATTACCATCACAAAATAAATTTAAAGAAATGCAACTTTTAGCACGTGACAGGATAAAATAACATAAATATAAAATGAGATATCTTCTAAAAAATAAATGCAAGGCAATGGATTCTATGATCGTTTGCAATATCTATATCATTAATTCCATAAATTATCTTTATTTACAGTAAACCTGATTGAATTTAGACAGGATATGCATTGAAATCCCGACTTAATGGCATATTTCTATAATTGTTTGTAATATCTGAATCATTAATTCAATAATTTTCCCCCTTTTTCGCTTCCTTTAAAAAACATATTTAACATTTTGGTAACATCACCGAAAAAAACATTTTTAATATTTTGGAAGCGTAATCGATAAATTGTTAGAGCATTAAACTCAAAAAGTTTTTTCGAATAAAGTTACCGACTCTTTAACTACTAATAACTGAATCTTTTAACTTTAACTGACTCTTTAACTACTAATAACTGAATCTTTTAACTTTAACTATTTCTTAAATTTTGGCTAATGAATATGTGATTTAATTGAAAATTTTAGAACGCATTACTCATGGCGAACCAGCTGGTCGCCAAAGGCGGCTAGTACATAATAAATGAACTAACTTTGTAAAGGAAAAGAGTAAGACTTTACCTGATTCTGTTTTTTCTACAGGAGTGCAAGCAAAAGAGAAGGATTTGTCTGAATTTGATTGATTTGCTGCTTTATTAAAAAATCCAAAAGAAAAAGGAGCTGGTGCTTTCTTCTCTTCACTGCCAGAATCCTTTCCTTCCTTAGAACTGCTAGTACATCCAATTGAAGAAACTGATGAAGTTGGAGTAGGTGAGGATTTTATACCAAAACTGAAAGTGGAAGTATTTGTGGTATTGGATTTAAAATTTGCTCCATAGTCTGTTTCCTCTTCATTCTTTTCCTTCTTAAAATTTGAATTATCTGAAGAAAAAAAAATTCAAATCTGTTTAAAGAAATACTATTTGTAATGGATGTATTTAATGAAATAATTCCAATAGCTGAACAATGGCTCACTTTTTTATAATAACAAATAACATATTTGAATTTCATTTTATAATACAAAATGTAATCATAAATACTGATTTAATCAAAAGGCAGTTTAACTCCAATAATAAATCGTGAAATTTCATATGTATATATATATCAGAGAAAATGAAATTAGCTGTTGGGTCTTAATTTTGTATATAATTTTCAAGAATAAAAAAAAAATCCATTTTTCTAATATATACATAAAAACAATAACAATTTGATTGAATGCCATATCTGAATCCAGAATGAAGGGGGTAAAAGATTTAACCACCCAAAATATTTTTTTTCTTCTTTGAAATGTAATTATTCAAAATTCCAAAATATCAGAAAGTGAAGATGACAGACAAACCTTTCCATCTCCCTTCTTGTAATTAAAAGTTAGTTTACATTGTAGAAGTTTTTGAATAGCAATATTTGGAAATTTTGAATTATTGTTGGCTAATTAGGAGTTGTGTACAAATTATGAAAACATTTTAAAATTTTGACAAAACATTTAATGCTATAAGTTTCATTTTTACCATTCCATATGATTATAAATAATTAATTAATGAAAGACATTTTTTTATGCAGAAATGTAACTTTAAAATCATAATTGCATGCTCATTGCAATTTTAAATCTTTACAATGTCATAAAATTTAATCATTTAAAATTCCTAGCCCCTTTTTTTCATTTTAAGAATAATTTATCTAGATGATGCATTGCAAAAGAACAAAATTAAAATTAAGAATACTTTAAATCTATTTCAACTCAAATTTTATTTTCAAAACAATTTCTTGGATATATTTATATGTAAAAATAAAATTCAAAGTTGAAAATGTATTATAATATACATAAAGTATTTTTTAAAAAAACCTTCATTTTAAAAGGAAATTACCAAAATTAAAAATTTTAAATGCAAGAATAACATAAAATGCAACACAAAACAGAGAATAGCTTATAAGATAAATTAGGTTCATATTTTAATAATGAATTCTCATTATTGATTTGTTCCTTACCTGCAAAGGAAAGGTCTTACACTTTATGTTTCCATATAATTAATACTTATTAATTTTTATGTTTTTTTATAAAAAATCTTTAAAAAATATATATTTACATATTTAAAAATTTAAAAATGTATATGTAAGAAATATATTTATAGTCTTAGGAAAAGTGAAATTAAATGGTTAATAAATAATAAATTCGATGATTTAAAGTTTAAAATTTTTTACACTAAATGTAATTCTTGATCTAATTAAATTGAAGCTTAATACAGGAAAAAAATTTATTAATTATTAATAAAAATAATTAAAACAATGTATTCTGTGTGATAAAATTTTTGATATTAACTTCAAAAAATTAAAGTTACCTAAAATTATGCATAATAACAAAGTTAATGATAAAAGAATAGTTGATATTAATGATAAAAGAAACAAATTCGTCTTTAAAATAATTAAACTCTGTAATTATCACTTTAATCTTAACTCAAAAATTTTTTTAATTTAATTTTCTCAAAATTTAATAAAATTTAAAACAGTTGGTAATAAAATTTTATTTCTCTAAGCAACAAATAATTTTATTAATTAAACTAATAATGAATTTTTCTAAAACTATTAAATTTATATTTTAATAAAAAAGAAATGATTAAATATTAATTCCTTTAACTAGAAATAATACAGACTTTCTGTCACTAAATCAATAGATTGCACTAAGAACCTCCAATCATTTATTTCTCTGAATGATGCTATAGTATTCAAATCAAGAAGGGAGATAGGATACTTTAGTTAAAATTTCTTTGCCTGTTGCTGGTATGTTCTTTCCTTTTGGTTTTTTTAATTATTGGCTGAATGTTCTTATCTAGTTTATTTTATATATTTTTGCTTAATTGGGTGATGTTTTTCCCATTTCCTGTTTTGTGTCTTCTGTAAAAATGGTATATCTCCTTGGCCTTAATTCTCAGGTCATGAGGGGGCAATATTCTTGGACAACATCTGATTCCTTAGAGAAAAAATCACCACCCCCCTTTTTTTAAATCCCTGACCGAGAGAGACTTTTGAAAATGTCTACACGCAGGATTTTTTTCTATTTGATTTAATTTTGACTCTATTGTTTTAATTTTAACTTGGCTTTTATTGGTAATTTTTAGAATTATTCGTATTTTATTAGTAGATGCATTGGTACTTATTAAATACAATTATATTTCTTTAAAATTTTGTTCGAATGCGAAAATTTTTTTGTTTTGATTCCAATTTTTAGTTTTATTTCATAAATTATTCTAATTTAGGTTTGTTAAAGAAATAAGTAGGTTTTATTTCGTTATGCTTTTATTTTTGTTTACTTTTTGTAATTTAATTCTGAAATAATTTTTAGTTTCAATTCAAAAATAATTAAGTTTTGTTTCTAAAATAAGTTAATTTTTTATAATTTCTGAAAATTGGTGTTTTAATTGCTTAATGCTTTTATGGTAGATTACTTATATAATCCAAACATTTTAGCAAGTGATTTTATAAGTTAGCAAAAAGAGAGATCAATGTAAATTAAGCATCAGCTCTTAAAAACTTACTGGATGCATCAATCAACATTGACAGTGAGAAGGGGAAAAACCAATGTCAATTAGATACACATTTTATGATCCTGCTTTAAAAAGGGAAAGGAATTAGACATATACTATTTCAATTGCTTAGCTGTTCTGTGGATATTTGAATGACTATCTGTCTCAGCTGATTTGAGAGTCAAAAGACAAATATATATTAAAAATATTTATATGTGCAAATGCAATGTCAAAATAATTTACTTTGGTTACAGCCATGAAATTTATCATAAAACTAGTCCTAATGTTGAATGAGTGAAACTCAAACAACTATATTAAATTTAACATAGAAAAGTTTTTATTTCATAATTCAGATTCAAACATGTCCCGATAATTTAAAAGAAAAATGGTCAAAATAACTTTTAATTATTGATAAATGTTTTTAAAATTAACATATTTTCTTTGCAGATCAGAAACGATATTTTCATTACACTATTATTAGCTTAGGATACCTATATCTTTCCAATTAGGATTTGGCAAGAAAATTCATGCTCTGAGAAACTTGTTGCAAACTGCATAATAAGGGAACTGCTTGTTTAGTATAAATTGTAAAATTATATTCTGCTATGCAGCAATGATCCATACTATTTATCAAAGCAACATTATTAATATCTAGTGCTCATTAAAATATTGTAAATGTGTTATATTATTTACTGATAAAATAATATTTTTAATGGCATAAAGCTACTTTTAGCAATAAAAGCTTGTTTTGAAAACACTACTCAATATTTATTCTTTCAAGCAAGAGAAAATTTAATATGAAATACGTACCATTAGAAGAATTTGAATGATTTGCATTATCCTTTGTAATTTCAGCAGTTGTTGATGCACTGAAACTAGGTTTACTATCGGAAACAGTTGTTTCTTTCATTTTCACTGGATATATAACATTAAGGGTGTCCATATGCTTTTTGTAATCATTAAAAACAGGTGTAAAATCGCAGCATGGATTCTTGGCTAAATGCAGTTGCATCCACTTCAAAACACTTTCGTTTAGGCTCTGCAATTGTCTATAATATTCTAAGTTGCGTGCTTGTTTCTCTTCAGGTTTGGTATTGGAAGTGGAGGCCTTTGCATCACCTGAATTCTTTTCTTGAGAACTGGAAGAAGTACCATTGGGTTTCTCCTCTTTCTTTACTGCTGCAGGGAAACTGCTTTTGTAGCTTGAGGCATCAGTCTTTACAGAAGAACTAAAAGGACTGGCAACACCAGAGAATCCAGAAAATTTTGCGAAAGGTGTCAGGCCTGGACTATTATTACTACTTGAAGAATTCTGGAAGAAAAATTTAAGAAATGAGATATGAGCATATACAGAAGACCTGCATTATTCTATTTGAAACAATCAATTATGATAAAATAGCAAATTCAAAAAACATTTAATTTAAATAAAACTGATTTTAATTAAATATAAGCATTAAGATTTTTTTAAAGCACTTTCAAACCCTTAATGCAAGAACCACAAAAAATAAGTAGTTTTTAAGAATTTTTAATGATACTACCCTAATATATATGTTTAGATCGAATTCAGATTGATTTTTATCTTCTGTACAAAGGTAGGAGCTTTCCTTTCCAATGCTGTATAATTTTTATGTATTACATCAGCCATTCATATAGACAGAAAGCATGCAATTTGATGAACAGTTCTTTTGCCAATAAATCAAACCAAGCCACAGTCATCCAAAACTGTGCAAGATGGATTAAAACACTAAGTTTAAAAATAAAAAAGCATAACGATTTTGCACACCAGACACTTTCTTAATGCATTCAAAATTTTAAATAACTTTATTTGTAGATTCCATAATAATGAAATAAGAAAGCAAAAGCTCATAGCAACATTGTCAATAGATATGAATAGATAAATAGTATTTTGATTCCTTGGATATTGCTTCAACAATGGGATAAACAAATAAAGAAATATTTGCAAAAACAAGGAAAATAATTTGGCCTTAGTAATAAAAAGTATAGCAAATTATGCCTGAAAATATGTTAAACAATTATCAAAATAAGGGCAAAAATTATACTGTAATAAATATAATTGAAAAGATAATTCATAAAGGTTTAAGAACACAAAATTTAATTTAGTATAAGTAAATTTCAAACATCAAGACAGTTAAATATGAAAAATGTCAGAATTTCACTTCTTATTTTTTTTATTCCAAAGAATGTGTTAGAAAACGAAGCATTTTTAAAATTTCCACATTTGCTACTAAACTATAAGGCAGTTTTTTTCAAAGGATGTGTAAGCAAAATAATTCAGTTCAGAACCAACCATTACATCTTCATCTAATCCATACCTGAACAATCAAAATTGTATTTGATGTTATCTGTTCAAAAATTATAACTTTTACAGCTGATGTGATATAAATATCGATATTTGCTGTGTGAAATCAGTTGAAAATAGTAGTTGCAAGGCACTTATAGTTATATGAAGCTGTAATCTGACTGAGTTAAAAAAAATCTAACATTTGAACATCACTATAATAATTTGATTTCATTCTATTTCTTATAGCTCAGATTATGTACATGTTTTTGCTTTTTTCAAAATATATTTCCATGTGGTAATATGTAATAATCTAAACAAGTCTGTTTCTTTAAATAAGCAATGATGTAACTATTAATAAAAGGATTTGCATTAATAATTATCATTCAATATCATTTGGTATGCATTTTTGATCAGTTAAATCCGTTCTGTAATCCACTCAAATGAAAAAGCTGAAAAATGGGAAGATGTCAGAATAACCAAGCATTTTGTTTAAGAGTCCTTGGCCTCTAGAATGAACAATCAAATATATAAGTAAGCAATATATAGACAATAATAGATTTAAACAGAGGACATAATTAATTCTGAAAATATAGTTTGTAAGACAACTAAAAGTTGAAAAGAAGCTGTTACAATATATGAACAATAAACATCGAGGAGCAAAAACAAAAATATCTTTATTATAGGCAAAACATCAAAACTAACAATATGTGATCTGACCTGCGATTGTATATAAAAACATACACCACTTTTACAATCAGTAGAAATTTAGTTTTAAAACAAGCTAAGCTATATTATATGCAATTTAAATCAATAATATTCTGATGAATTATGAATTTTAAATTTTTAAAATCCATCAGTTCGGAGAGCCATGTTTAATAAAGTAATCTTGAATCACTAATATTTTAAATAATATAATCTTTTGCAGTTATTGATTAGAAAATGTAAATGTCACTGGTCTATAAAAATACGGAATTTTAAATCTTTCCATTGACTGTCTTGAAGAAAATACACCAATCAATGCTAGGATTTCTCTAAGAGTGAATGTTAAAAATAATGGAATTGTGATAATGAAATAATATTCAAAGTTTTAAACACTGTCAGGCTTGATGAAATAAGACTGATAAAAATAATAAAGATTATAAAAATAATTTTACTGAATTTGATTTATAGGTTTGTAGGTCTTCATAATTGTTTGCAGATTCATTTGGTGATTGAAATAAGTATCATTTACAGCACTGAAATCTTTTTGAAACTAAAATTGAATTTTATGAATCAAGATACTTTTATTTAATAATTCTTTAGTATAAATGAGATATGGAATTCAAACACGAGTAGAAATTAATAAAAAAGAGTCTATTGAATTATCATATTTAAGAAAAATATATTAATCAGTATATTCAAAAATACTTCCCTAGAAATTTAGGAATAAATACAATTATTTTGAAAGAGATTATATGAAAATGTTATGAAAGAGATTATATGAGTGGATACTTTTTTTAGACATGTTTTCATTACAACACGACTAAAAAACATATTCTACTTCTGTATTATCTCCAAATACCAGTTGGATTGTAAATATGTGTTCATACATAAGAATGAATTTGAATTACACCAAATAGCAAATTATATATATTCTTAGATAATTTTAAAATGTTGAAATTCCAAACTAAAAACAACGGCATGCTCCCAACTGCATCAAATTTTCATTGATTGAAATTCTAAAGTTTGAAAGTACGATAAATAAGAAAAGATAAAAATAGTAAAAAGAATTAAGGGAAGAATATTAAATATAATATCCATAAATATTGCAAAGAACATAATTAATTTTAACAGCAGGTTAAAATAATGAAAAAAAAACTCTTCTAAATAAATAAGATGCAATAGTATGCTTTTGGCCAAGGCAAGAGCAATTTTGTTGACATTTTAAGTAACTTAAATACTTTCAATGTAGGTAAGGGTTGCAATATCGGACCAAAAGTTCAATATAAGAATCCAGTATTTTTTAGATCTTAATAGGATATAGATGTAATATTGGTAGTATAAATTTTAGAAAAAGAAAGAAAACACAGCTGTTTCTTTGTTTTTATAGGCAGTTTTATTACAGAGTGAAAATGTCATTAAAAAAATGTGCAAGTTATAGTTATAAAAAACGTTCTTTCGGCATCTATGCTAATTAGTGGTACTGTTAGAGATGTGGGATATACTTTCCCTAAGTATTTACCTCTAAATCCCTCATCTTCAAATAGACCACTTTTTCATTAGATGGTATTGAATATAGCTGGTTTCTGCCTGGTATCTTGGTTTTTTGAAAACCTTTTTATTTATCACTAATTCTAATTTTTGCTCCAGAGACGATTCCTTTTCACTATTGACATTAATGTCAGCAAAATCTTTGATAACTGTACAGAGTTCTTCTAAATAAGAATAGGTTTGTGGGCAAATCATTTACTTTGAATTGTATTAGCTCATGTTTCAAAGAAATGCGAACATGTTATTACCATTACTGTAGTTTATACCAATAAAAAGTAACATTGTTCTGAAGATTCTGTTCTCTTTAATTATTGCATAATATTTGGAAAAAAAACAGCTCTTTTAAATAAAAATTAGGGTAAAATAAAGTTTAAAAATCAGATTTTAAAAAAAATAAAACATTTTCACTAACAGAATTTTAGATAAATATAATCATGAAAAATTTTTTTTTTTTTTTTTTTTTTTTTTTTTTTTTGCAAATACATTAATTAACATTAAAAGATACATGCCTATCAACACCGACTGTTAATCTCTTGTATCACAGAGCTGTTTGACAAATTAACACAGAAAAAATACAATACAAAAAAATATGCACATTGGTGATGTGCTTAAGAATGAAATAATTCGGTTCATTCCAGTACGGTCTTCCCCATTTACCAACATGTTAATCAGAACTAAACAATAATTTTAATAACAGAAAAAATTAATTTACAAATACAAAATGAAATCTCCGCATCAAAATAAGAATTCTTCAACGAAATCAAAATTCCACTGACTTTTAACAGGCACATGAACCTATTATAAATAAATTTTATTTATATCTATAATATAGATTAATTTCTCTTGTTTAATATTTTTTTTTAATTGCAGAGCATTTTGTTAAATGCATGTGAAATTACAAATTTTAGAAAAAAATTTAAAAGAAATTATTAGCAATAATATCCATGGCCCTCATTCATATGAAGAATTTAATAATTTGTGTTCATATTGTAAAATACTTCTTTAATTTAAACACACTGTTTTGGAATTAATTGCAATAACAAGTCAGTATTTTAAAACCAACTTTGAATACTAATACTCAAAAGTTATTTTCATTCTCGTGACATAAGGTATGATCGAAAGGAGAAAATACGATGGGAATAGCTCAATATTATACATATATATATTTAAAGAGAGCTATTAAGAACATAACTGCAACAGGACCCAGGCTTCAGTTAGGGTGCTTTTCTCCGCAGAACACAAAACCATTTTCACCAGTTATATCAATAACTTATACTGGAAAAAAGGGGGTGGGGACGAAACATTTTGGGAAAATAATATTTATACATATATGCAATAAATTAGATACTGTGGATAATCTTTCTCTTCCATTATCTTTTTTAAATTATCAGTAAAAGTTTGATTTTCATTATTTGCCAAAAATGTTTAATTCTACTCATAAAAAAATACTAGAGAATAATTGTGCTTAATAAAATCTACTGATTTATATTTTTTAAAAATTTCAGTTTTATAATAAATTTCCATGACTTTTCATAAACTTTTCTCAACCTCCTGGAGTTTCCTGATTATTCCCAGTTAGCTGATCATGCTATTTTAATTCTTCAAGATAGTCAACTCTCATATACCAAGTAATATAAAATGTAAAAAAAATGCTTAATGAGCAATGTTTTACAGAAAAAGTAACAAAGATATACTATATCACATACTATATTGACTTGAATCAGTTTGTATTGAGCAATTGTTTGACAAAAAGTCTTATACCTCTACATCAAAGTTTTGGTCAAATGAATTTTGATGAAAGAAAAGTTTTTCAAATGAATTTTACTCAATAAGTATTGATAAAAGCAACTCATAAAATTTGAACAAGCACCAGTAGAATCTTCAAAAGGAGATTTCATCTTCAGCCAAAATTTTAAGGCTAGAGGAGAAGAAACATCAAGTAGGTGGAAGAATGCAGCCAGTAAAGGTTATGGAGCTGCATTCCATGACTTAGGAAAGTGCAGCAGAGAAAATTTGGTCAGAAGAGAGTAAGAAACAAACTCACAATAAAATAAGGAAGTCGTTAAAAGGAAGGGAAATTATTGTATTTCAAGAGGCATTACTCTGAGATGACAGCCATGATTCTTACAAAATCGTTTAATGGTAATGTTGTGTCTTATTGACACCAAATTTTGAAGCACAGTCAAAGGGAAAAGTCTTTAGATAATTTTCTGGTCAAAGAAAAGCATACATAATAAATAAATAATGAACTTCATTATTATAAATGTATTTGAGTATTTTCACAGAATGGAACACATTTCCATTTTACTTAGATTTTTATATTATATAGTTTTTGCTTGACAAGCATTTCTCATTACAAGCAAGATTTAAGAACAAATTATGCTCATCAAGTATGGTTCCACTGAATGAAGTTTACTAAAGATGAATCAGTCCAGCATTGAGGTACAAATAAAGATTAATAATTTGAAATAAATGTACAGCATTGCTCTATAGATTTTTAAAAACCCAAGCACAAGCAATATTAAATATTACGAGTTAAGTAGTAACACTGTGATATCAAAAGGAAATATTACATCAGACGATTGATAATTCAAAAGCTATACAATGAAAGCCAACTCCAAAATAAAACTAGTTTAGCAGACAATAAGAAATGAAAAAAACTATACTGCTAAAGCCGACTTTAAAATAAATATCTTTTTTAAAAAATGGATAAATAGCCAATTTGTTGCCTTCATATTTCGAGGCTCCAAAAACTTAAGTGAAAGTAATATGTTCTTACATGATGATAAATGCACATGCTTTATTGGTGATGATTAAACATCTGACAGTCAGGAGCAACAACCATAACATGCTATGAAAAATCTAAGCTTTTGCTATGTTTAATTTGCCTTGTCATTAGCTTTTGGAATTGATTTTTTTTTTTTTTTTTTATACCAATGGAAAGTTAAAAAATTTCTTCGAGTCCACCAAAGAGAGTAAAGAGAAAAACTTTGAGTAAGGCCAAAAAGGATATGAATTCGTGTAAAATGTTCCTTGAGAAGAACCATGAATTGATTTCTGATATAAAGGAGATAAGTAAAGTTTCTGTTTTCCAAGTGATATGAGCATGCAAAAAGTATAAGGTGTTAAATTCTCCAAAAAACACTAAATCATTTAAACTATTTGAATCATTTTTTTAGATGATACAGATGATTTTGAAAAGTAAGCTATAAGGAGAAAAGTCAGTGAATTCCTTTTTAGAAATGAACTGCCCATTATTAACAAAGTTTTGAAAGTTATAAACATTGTTTCTCTCTGAATACTGAATTGTTTTATATATTCTTGCTATGTCATTAGAATGCTAAGTAGAGCTTTTTTTCAACAATTCAAAATTTTTACAACCAGCTGATCCTTATTATAAAGAAAATCTTTATTTTATTAAACATTGATTATAAGGAGAAGAATGCATTGCTTGGTAAACACTAGTTAAGATTCCTTATTTTTCCTGTAAATTTTAACACTTGAAAAATTTTATATCAAATGCTACAATTAGTTGGGAGGGGGACCTAAGTACAGCAAACAAAATTAACATTTTTTAAACCTTTGTGGGAGTTGATGTTGACTCAGGATAGAACCTGGGACCTTTGGATTAGAAGGCCGATAACATAACCACAGGACAAAAGCATGTTCATCTCCCGTAGATGTTATCAGTCTTATTAAGATATCACCACACCTTTATTATTAATTGTTCTTTGATATTCTTTTGCAATAAATTACCCTAATATTTATCAGTATCAAGAAAAAATTTTTAAAAATTGAACATTAGCTTTTTTGGTAAGCTGGGTACAAGCAAAGGTCATTTAAACATAAAATGTCACCAAGACTTAAGACATAAAGTGCACAACCCTAACAATAAAACGTTTTGGGCAGCATTTGTTTTTGTGGGGGGAGGGGGAAGAAGGGCACAAGTTTAAATTATTTATTAACTTTTCAATCATGACTACCTAACTTTACATTTAATTTTTATACTAAATCTTTACCTTAAATTATTTCAATTCTTCAGATGTTTTTTTTTTTTTTTTTTTTTTTTTGTATTATAGTTCTATTAATAGTAAATTACACTTTCAATATTTAGCCTTGAATCATAAAATATAATAAATTTATTTAAGCTTCATTCAATAGAAATATTGTTAGATCATCTTATATTAAACCATCAACATATTAAATCAAATAGATGGCAAAAATAATGCAATAAATTATATCTAGCTAAAAAAATACAAGACTACTAACTTGCTTTAAATAAATAGAAAGCATACACTCTCTTATAATAACCAAGTATTAAGAATGTACTTATAATCTGAAAAATTTTATTTTTTAACATACTGCAAATGATATATAACAAGAGCCAGTTATAATAATTATTTGTTATACAGAGTAACAAGTAATAAAGGGCTTTAGAAAAAGTTCAATTATCAACAGGATTGATTGCAAGAGACTAAATTAAATTTGTATCCAGAAGCACATAACACTTAAAAAAATCTGATACTCTTAATATCAATGCTGCTACTCTAAAAATATCTGATACCCTTAATCAATCAGAGATCCCCAAAAGAACATTTTTGTATTTTTAAAATCTATAGATTTTTATTCCTTAATTTGAACATTATTATGATTTCGTTATGACTTTTTATAATTTGTCATTGTTTTGCCAATAGTTATTTTTACACAACTTTTTAAGAAACTTTTTATTGGGCTTTGAAATAGGGATAAACTTGTTTGGTGCAGTATAACCTTCATATTGGTTCCCGTGCCATAAAACATCAAACCAACCAACCTTAATACCAATGCAGCAAAATAGTTATTAAATTTATATTATATTATATATATATATATATAATTTTAGGCTTACTGTTAAACTTCTTTTAGCTTTCCTTATGACACGATTCTGAAGTTCAGTTGGACTACATGGTGTAAAAGAACCAGCTTCTTCTTTATCATCATCAACCGAATCCCAATTGTCATGATTCAATTCAGATGTTGGCCCTCTTTTAGCCATTGATGTATGAAGTTGTTAATGAGTTACAATTCTAAAATATAACAAGATACATTTATCAAAAATACAATTCATACATATAAAAATTACAAATTTCACAAATTAAAAACTTATACCATTATTATACATTAAAATAAAAATATATAATTTTAAAAAGTATTTCAGTACATGAGGAAAGCAATTCTACTTGTATTCTAAAAAAGAAATCTTCTGTTAATGATATTATTTTCTTAGTTATTATCTATTTATTTTACTGCTTTTAATAAAAATAGCCATCTTTGCAAGTGACTTATCATATTATCATTACTAACTGACTTATTATATTAATAACATTAATTTAACCATGGACTTCTTTAAAACTGTACAGTTAAAATAAAGCAATCTAATTCATTAGCTATGTATGCAAAGCAGTGAAATCAGCCTTGTTGATTCTGGGGAATTACAGTCTTATTTAATCTCAAAAATGGAAGAGTGAGACAGCTAACCATTAATCTACAAGCCTAACGTGTATAAGAATTCCAGTGTCAAAAGGCCATGAGAAGTTTTGTTTTGCTTTTTTGGGGGGGGGGGGCAATGCTTTAATCGAAATGTATAATCAGTTTTTAGCCCCGCCCATGATTGACATATGTGGAAATTGATCTGCTGATTGATTTGAAGGAAATTGATCTGCTGTTGCTAAATTTATACCTACCCATGTTTCAGAGTTTTTTTTTTTTTTTCTTTTTTTTTTTACATTTTATTGTTGCTATAGAATTAAGAGAAATTTTTTAATATAAAATAAGGATAAACTAATTTCTGAAAAACAATACCCTTAAATCCCTTTAGAATATATATATATTTCAAAAGTGAATTTTTTTTATCAAGCAGGAAAACATTAAAAAGAGTAAATCCTTCAACAATTAATTAATAAGTATCCAATCATATCTACATTATTATTTATTTATTTATTTTGAATAATCCCCATTTAAGTGAGTTCTAGTTTCAAATTATTTTTTTCTTCCCACAACAGAATTATGCTTGAAAACATAAAATGTAATTAAAGGCTCATCACTTTAATATCATATATATATATAATTTCCTAAAAAATTAAATAACTGAGAATCAACAAGTATATTTGTATACTAATATAAGTGAAATATTTTTCACTTATTCACTTACATATCCAGAAGTAAATTTTTAATAACTTTTAAAAGTATCTAAATTTTATTAGAAAACAATGACAATATATCTACAAGCTAGCATTGAAAATAATTAGCAAATTTCTAAATCCATGAAAAAGTATAATTGAATTTGAAATTGAATCAAAAGTTATTTGTTTAGAAAAATCTTTATACAGAATAATTATGCAAAACATAATATTTGATTTTAAAAAATACTGAATGCTTTTCTTCAAACCAGAATGCATTTATATTTGTAGAAACTAAATAATAGAGTCAAAACAACATAATAGAAAATACTATTCTAAAAATTATACAGCAAATAAAACTGGCTTTTTAAATACATTATCTATAAAAATAAAAGTTTAAAATTTTCACACTTATTACTTTGAAATTTATTTTTGTTACAATAAGGTTCAAAACAGTTTATACATAATCATATTTGGTAGGTATTGCACATACACAAGCTATGAATCGTATTTTTCAGTTTAAATTTACTGTATCTTCAGCAAATTTTCTTCCTTCCAACAATTTTTATTCATTTATACAAAACATTTTGTTCTGTAACAAGTCCTAATTCCAAGCGGACACTTTTAATTCTACAAACAATATCAGGAACATATTTTCTAATATTTCAAGTTTGAAATTAAAAATTAAAGAATAAGGACATTGTTTACAACAATATTCATTAAAAACCAAAATATAAAAAGCCACCATTTGCAAGATTTTCTTGCCAAGAGCAACCCTGCATTTGCTGAAGTTTCCAACAGCAATTAGGCATTAATAGTGGATGAGTTTTGAAAAAATTAATTCCTCGAGCAAATAAATCTCTCATGAAAGAAACAGCACAGCTTGGCCAGTATTGGCCCTGATACCATAAAAAATTAATAAATAAAAAAAGAAACAGCCAAATACTGGTAACTTATAGATCTTGAGAGACGATTGGCAACATTATATCCTAGCACTTTTTCATGTCGGGGTTTGCTATCGCTTTCCACAATAAACATAAAAATCAATCCAAAAGAAGAATTATAGAGCATCCATATTTCAATTCCGGTTTTTATGAGCCTTTCAAACATTTGTTGGATTATAGTGACCTTCCTTTATATTCGATCACTGCTACATCTATCGATATAATTTGGTTAGGACTGAAGTGACATTTGATGTTTTCTTATATCTTTAAGAAAGAAATCAGTTTCTGCATTAAATAAAAAGTCATCAATATTTATCTTTTCTATTTGTCAGAAGCATGGAAATATTCAAATATTATCAGGAAGCTGTCATGACAAATAATATTTTTAACCATTCCATTGAATAGAAAAGGATTTGAGGATCAATAATTCCCCCATCTTCATGAATTTTGCCGCGCTCATTATCAATATGTTTCACAAATTTCTATTTTATGTTAAAATGTCTTCCATTTGGTAGCACTAGTATTTTTCTTATTTCTTTCTTCTTTTCTGAATGTATTTGCTATATTTATTTGTGTCAATTATTATGGTTTCTCACATAGATGTTGAAAAAAGTATTCAAAATAGTCCAAAAATGTAAAACCAGTTGACAGATCATGTACAGGTCCATCTGAGACTTTCACAAATTATATTATTGTCCTTTTTATCAGAGCAAACAAGATTCAAGTCATCTTCACTTTCATCTGGACATATAATATCCATATGCATTCTATGCAATAAAAGTACAGCTCATTATTACTACAAAAATAATCAATAATATTAGAATAAATTTGGGCAAAAGTCCACAAGTTAAAAATAATTACAATCTCTTTCCTTAGTTTAAACTACACATTAATATATTCTTGGTTATTGGCTATATAGCATTCTTAATTTTTAGGCATTAACATTTTAAATAACTTAATTTTAATTCCACAAAACTTATTTAATGACTCAATTCCATCAGTAGCCAGTTAGATACTAAATATCTGAAAAGGGCACACAGACAAGTATTTAATACAATTCTACATAATGTTCTAGAAATTTTGGGTAAAATTTATTTATATCTAATACTAAAACATAAAATATCCATGACATCTGCTCTATTCGTTTAGACTTTAAGCATATTTTTTCTTTAAAAAATTCACTTTTCGAGGTTACCTATAATCTTACTAAAATGATTCAAGATTTTCACCCAAGTTATGAAAAGTATTCATTTTTAATAATTCAATTTCTGATAGTAGAAACTATTTAAGGTCATATGATATATAGAAACTAACATTAATATAATGTACCAATGATTACATGATAGAAATTCATTGGTTATAAATAAAGGTTTTTCATGAATTACAGAAATTCAAAATTAGTTTACTTACCATAATTTTCTATAAAATATTTCAAATCAAAATTTCCCAAATTATATCAACATATAAAAATTTACTTAGTTCCATTATCACTTTACTGAAATAACTAAGAGCTATATCTGTCAAAAGTCATACTTTGACAAATATTTAAATTACACTCTAAAATTATGAAAAAATTCTCAAAATCTAACAATAGCTATATTTGAAAAATAAACTGCTCATTTACTATTTTAGATTACAGATCTTTGTTTGCTTTAGCCATATAAAAAAATCTAATAAGAATAATATTCATATCAGCTTATCTTTAATACTTATCATGAAATCTCAACCAGCTTATAAATCATATCATAAACATATCCAGTTCATTAGTTATTATTACTGCTTGGTATCAGTATTTTATTTTTAAACTCAAAATAAGTTTGACACAACAACTTCGGAAACAAATTTCTTCCGTTTTGAAGATTCCCTGCAATTTTTTAACAAGATCCGAAAAGATTGTTTACTTCTGATGCAACATTCATATTCCTATGAAATGAAAACTTAACGTTCTTAATAAACAAATGAATTAAATGAAATCATGTTAGTTTAAATGAATGGTTTTTTACAATATAAAATATTTCTACACACTATAAAATATTTATTACTGAAAAGAAAACGGTAGTGAAAGAATATGGCAAGTTCCGATTGCATAACGCTTACATTTTGATGATGTAAATAACATAATGCAAGTCGTATTAAGCATGATAAAAACACATTGTTTGAATGAATATCTATATATAATTAAGTAACTGTAGTAAATTAAACAATCAAATTCTTGTAATTCGCAATTCGGTTTAGTTATTAAAAAAAAAGATAGGCTTAGTAATGTCGAATCCACATTTAGAACACAATCTAATTTTTTAAAAAGATAAACAAGATATATAATACAAATATGAAAATTCGTACTAAAGCTATGCAAACATACGTTATTAACAACAATGGAGCTGAGAATTTTTTCAACTCTGCTTATACTCAAGATTAAATTCGAAAAAGGCGGTAATGAGGAAATTTTAAAATGTAAACAAAGAAGAATTTACAAGAAATAAAACTCTTAAACCTAATAGTTAGAATGGAAACAATTAAGAATTGTTCAATTTTGCAGAAAGACACACAATAATAATTATTACCTACCGGTAAACTGTCAGCACCCCAAGATTCACGAACATGCGGCTAAATCCAGAATTTCGTTTCAAATGAAATGAATTGAATAAGGTTGCTATATAAATTTGATTTGGCGACAACATTCTAGAAAGTGTATAAAATGCTTGTGCATTTTGTAAAATAATCTTGTTTTCATAACAATCTGCTTTAATAGTGAAAATGTAATTTTTTAAGAATAAATATTCCACTCTTTCCCCTTTATTAGAATAATCTGACCACTTTTCCGCACTTTATTTTAAATTTACTAATGTGTTTGAAGTAAATGAAATTGATCTATTAACATGGAAAAATTTCCTGTTATATATATGTATTTAACTATGATTGAAAAAAGCAAAATTCAATTTGTTACATTAGTTAAAATTATAAAAAATATTTAAAACAGCAGTGAAATTATATTATAAAAAAAGAATACTCAAAAGCTTGAATCCAAAATATTCCTTTATTGCTATTCCTGCCGCTGATCTTTTAATAGAATTTCCATTTCTTTTAAGATTTTTTATTGAACAAAAGCACGAATTTAATTGTACCAAAATTTAACTTATCATCAAGTTTCAATTTCTCTCATGCGTCGATAAAGCGCCAAATGTGTCCCACCATAGCAGTTCGTCTTCGAAGTACTTTTGGTTTGAGAGAAGGGGAACGAAACGAATTGTCGCGCGCCCCAACAATCATCCGGGATGATGAGGGAAGTTGTATAGGATGGTGGATGATGCGTAATAATATGTAGTTCATAGGAAATGTGCTTTAATTCTCCATTTAGATCCTTTTAAACAGGTTGAAAATGACACCCAAAGATTTTACATCAACTAGCAGCTCCCTTGGCTCTGGTAGTACATAGAAAATAGCAGAACTTTATCGAAGCTGATTTCTCTCCTCTGTGTTATTCTGTCGCCTCGGACTGTTGAGTGTTGTACTTTCTTGATTAGTTGAAGTTGAAATATAATTCATTAGTTGGTGGTTTAAAATTGATTTCCTATGTAAAAAAAAAAAAAACTTACCGTCGAATTATTTGACATTGAACCAACAAATATGGATCTACAAACGATATCTTCACAAATGAAAGTGGTGATACAAAAACATCAGGTATGTGAAAATATACTTGGTTTCATGGCTTTCCCATGTTTTTTAGGTATATTTTACTTTTCTCATAACAAAACTATATTTTAATATTAAACTTTTATAACATTAAAACGCAATAATTTTTACAATATTATATAATTTTTATGAATTGTTTAAACAAAATTACTAATTTTTCTGTAATTGTAATGTTTGTTTATGACGAGAATCGCATGGGATTTTCATAACTTTTAAAAGCTTGTAAAACGGTATAATCCTTTTTGTTTTCCTGACATTTGATAAAAATTAAGATTATGCTTTATAATTGTATTTTATTATGGCGCTTAATGGTTTTTATAATCGCTTTTAATTTACTGTTTCAGATTGTTGTCACCGAAATGCGTAACGATCCTCAGGTAGGTCCTAGGATATTTTATCGATCGGTCTTTATTGTAGTCATTTCAAGTTTTACTCCTTTATGTTTTCTTTGGAAAAAGTTTTATGTTAAAAAAGTTTATAAAATATTATTTGCAATTTTTTTTTTTTTTGAAATTTTTTAAAAAGAAATAGATGAAGCTGAATTATTTTTTTATAGAATCCAGTTCTTCAAAAACGATTAAATGATTTGAAATTGGAAATTCAAACTCTCAATGAAAGACAGGTAAATGAAACTATTTTTAGTGTTTCTATAATAAGATTTGTGTAGAAGTTTTAATAATTGTTTTTGATTGATTTTATTTATTGTAATTTAAATTTAAAATTAGATATTTATTGTCAAATTTTGTGTTTGCTGAGCTAATGAATGAATTTAATATAATTGTCCAAATGACTAAGTTATTTTTATTAATCATAATATCTGGTTATTTTTTACTGTAATAGGATGAATTAGAAATTGACCAGTATTTACTATATGTTTGATTTAAATGCTTCTCTAAATTTATAATTTTTTTCACTTCATTTCTTAATGATTTGAATTAAATTTCAATTACATAACATCATGTTACAATTTGGAATTTAATCTTGTGGAAATGTTAAAATAATCAAAGTTGTGAATAGTCTTTGAGGTCATAAAAAATTATTAAGAGAAAAAAAAGATCTTCTGGATAATTATGAATTTATGACATTTATTTAATATTTGTGGGCAAATTTTGAAATTTTGAATAATAACAAAATTAGTCCTATGCAAGGATACACAGTAAATTTTTAATGGAATGCATCCTATCTCCTTTGTAGAAAAATTGGGGGAGGGGGAGAATTATAGTCAGTACAATTAATAAAACCCAATTTTTATATACTTAAAATAATATTTTATTACTAATTTGATAAATGCTGTTTAACTGTATACTTTGAAGTTATATTTTTTTATAAATATGGTATTTTATTAAGCTATGAAATTTCCTTATTGTTACTTTTTTTAAAAAAGTGACAGACCAGATCAGACCTCTAAATGAAAGCACTTTACTCATCACTGGTGTTGTGAATTAAACGTTTCTGTAGATTAAATATTAGAGGTATAAAGTTGTAATGAGAAAAAAAAATTTTTTAGTTTTCTCATTTAAATTGAAAATAAATTCTCTACATCTTGCACGATTAATTTCAGTTTAGTATATACCATCATTAATTTTGTTTACTAAGCATCTGAGCTGGAAATATTTATTAAGTTATCGTGAAATTGTTGCACTGGATATTACAATAGAATAGAAAGTGAATTTCAGATTGGTTGAATTATAATTGAAATTTATTTTGAAATGAAATTTTTTACAGAGATCCGAGTCTGAAATATGAATATAGCAAGGAAAATTATGCTTTTTGAGCTAAAAATAGTTATAAAGATTTAGTTAATAAAGTAAAATTAATTTCTAATACAAAAAGTAATTTAAGGAATAATAATCATCTGTATTAAATGAACAGCATATAGCACATAAATAAACAGAACAATTCACATTAAATGTTTTCTCAATTTTGGGGGAATAGTGAAAAGTTTTTTATTTGTTCTTTTTTATCATGTTCATTATTACATAAATTAAAACAAACATACTAGGCACAAAGTAACAGCAAAAACAGTTAAGATATTTTATTGTTTGCTTTTAATTAGTAGAACAATTTGTACTACAAATAATAGTTTAAGATTTTAAGACCAAAAAAGAAATTGTAATACCTAAGGAACTCAAATTTATCAAGTTTACTACAATTTTTCAATACTTTTGAATATTTTAGAAATCTATAAAATTAATCAACTTTCATTTTAACTGTAGAAAATAATTTGGAATGATTGTTACTGATGTTAAAAGTTAACTTCATTTCAATCACTGTGAAATGAGTTGTATCATACTAATAATTGTTTAACTTTTCTGAATTATAAATGGTTAACTTTCTTCCTATAATTAGTATTATAGGAAGACAGCAATTAATCATCTAATATTTCATTCTAATTGGTTTATTCACGACTAAAATCTTACACTATATAAATAGTAAGCACACTCCAATGTCAAACAATTGGTGTATCATTAGCTTGAGTTGTCTTATAAATTGATATATTAGAGTAAGAATTTCCTTTTTTTCTTTTAATTTTTATATCAAATGTATTTAACTGAATATATATATATATATTTTTTAACATTGAGTTTTAAATTTTTTTGGAAAACTTTATATGTAGATTTTGATTTTATGCAGTTAAATATAAATATTTAATTTTAGTGTATATATATATATATTTTATTTTTGTTATTTTCAATTTCTGTAATTGTTAGGAAGTATATTGCTTTGAGGTGCAGCTTTTCAAAGTTAAAAAAAATACTGTGCTAATAATTTTTTTCTGTAAAATAAAGTGGACAGTTTGTAGTGGACTAGTAATGAGAAAATATTATGTCAATAAGAATGAATGTGTTGTGTGATCTTGCAAATATTGAATAATAATAAATATGTTTCTCAGTTGATACTTGAATCTGTAATAAATGACTAGTAAAATTGCCCTATGTTAGGTATATTAGTAATGAAAATGTTGCAAAAAGGGGCAATCAGAAAAAGTAAAAGAAAAAAAGGCAAAAAAAAAATATGTCATATGTTAAATTGTATGATCTGTTGTATAAATATAAAATAACCGATGATTAGATTTCCTGCAACTGATTGAAAATGATGAATCAAAACTCTTAGGAAGTATGTACATTTTGTAAATTATTTAATGCAATGATATATTTAATTTGTTGTGTATAAAATTTTTCATTAATATGACTCATTAGTTTGTTTAATTATATCTTTCTTTAAAAAAAAACGATAATTGTAGTTTTGTGTTGTTGATCCATGCAAAGAGGAGGGTAGGGGTCAGTTTTCTAAAAGAAGAGATTATTCAAGGAATGTTACATTAATCAAAGTATAATGTAGAATGAAATCTCCAGAGTTTCAGATCCTCTTAGAATGATCCTGGTTGTAATTGGTAGATTTTTTTATCCGAAAATTGCCAAATTAGGCTCTGATGTACATTGAAAGCACAAAATATACATCTCAGAAAAAGTACATTTTTAATTTTAACTAAAACTTTAAGAAACTTAGATGTTATTCCTTGAATACTGCTGATAATATATTAGGACAAAAAGTAATAAAGACCTTTTCAGTGAAATCAGCTTAATTACCTTAAATTTTTTTCATCTAATTTTAACTGATTTTAAATAAAGTATGTTTTATATTTATATGATACATTTTATTGTTGTGATAAAATATAAATCACATTTATTGTTGCTTCAAACATTTCCCCCATTATTTTTTTCCCCTATTATTAATACCCAAAGCTTGAAAATTTGCTTTATATTCATATTATTTAAAGGCATTCTGTTAATAATTTTTTATTATATTTATTGAAATTTTCACAACTGTTTTTACTTACTACATGAGCTTCTAACATTATTTACTTTCAGAAATAAGCTTTAGGGGGGAGGGAATTGTTTAGTTTATTCCTTTTCAAACATTCTTCTAATTTAAGGCATTTAAAATATCCTGTAATTTCAAGCTTTTCTTTCTTGTTACTGTAAATATATTTCAATTCAGCTCGTAATTTATTGGATTAATATATATTGAATCAGTTTCCTTTTAAAATTCAAATAATTCATGAAATTATCGATTTCATATAGCTCTCGATTGAGGCAAATAGCACATCAAAAAAGGCTCCTAAGATAGTGCAAGTTAGATGTCTATAAAAAATATTTTTAATTTAGCAATACTTTACTGAGAGAATCATCAAGATTAAGCTATGCTTAAAGAACTTTATTGATATTTTTCCTTACCAAATATTAAATTGCTGGGGGGAGAAAAAATAATTTTTCATTAAATGTTCTGGGAGTGATGATTCATATGATGAGGTAAAGTATATGTTGTTTTATTCTCATTGCTGCCTTATTTCAATTACAATAAATTGCTGTTTCTTTTATAAAATGCTTGAAATTTCAGGATATACAATATCAATTGTTTATCTTATCCAAATCTCATTGTATGCCATTATTTTTAAAAAGTTTGTAATGTTTTGATTTACTAAATATTGGTCCTTAATAATAGGTCATTCAATAGTGAGCCTTGCATATACTTATCAACCCTTGAATATTCTACATTATATATTAATATTCTATTATTTAACTTGGAACAAAAGCATTTTGGATGAATTAACTTACAAAATGCCAAGTTTATTTACTTGTCTTTTTTTTTTTCCCCCTTAATGCTTTGAGAATCATTAGAAGCATATATACAAAAATGAGTTGCATGTTAAAAATAGTCAGATATATATCATGTTGCAAAAAATATAAAAAGAAAATCAGAATAGTATGCTTCATATTAAGAATCCCCTTAAAATTCTATTTGTCAAATTTTTTATTTGGGAATTAAAATCTTTAAATACTTACAATTTAGATTTTGATTAAAGATTCATTCTGTTAAATATGAGCTATATGAATTAATATTGACAAATCTGTTTTTCAAGTAAATAATTTTTTGCCTGTATATTTTTTTTCTATATTGATAATTTTCATAAGTTTATTAGTAGACATTATCTTGAGTTAATTCTTTAGCAATGCTCTATAGTCTCCCTCATCCCCCATTGCAAATGACATCTTTTGTGCCATTTTAATTTTAGAATACCAGATGATCTCTCACAAAAATTCACAATTTAGTAACTAATACAATATATTACTAATACATAATAGATAAATCATAATATATCAATTATATATGTAGGAGGTTAGTATTTGTGCTGTAACATAAATTGAGGAAAATGCAAGTAGCCTGATCTAGAAATAATTTTAATTACTCTCCAAACATCGTTAATTTGATAAATGGATTTAGATACTGTGCAACATCTTTATAAAAATGATTAAATAATAAGACATTCAAGATAAACCTAGTCATTTTGTAGGGTTAAAAAATAAAGCTTAAAGGAAAATTATTTAAGGTACTGAAAATTACTATCTTTTGCCGATGATTCTATTTTTGAATGTGTGTTTATATCATATTATGGTTTATCTTGTATTTATGTTCACTTTGTTGTAAGTGTTAAAAATTTCAAACATTATTTTTTTTTTCAAAAATACATTTCTATATTTAGTATCTTCAAATTTTCGTCATTTTTTTAATTCTAAATACGCTATTTGAAAAATGTAAGTTTAATAAAAATAAATGTAATATATGATCTGAAATATATATGTCATTATATATCTGATGAAAATGCAAGCAAACATAATATTCAATGTCCCCCACACACACACAAAAGAAAATTTTAATGTAGGCTAATATATACTCGATGTTTATAAGTTTTATATATCACCAACAGTTACAAATTATAAGTTTGTTTTGAGATTGCATTGACCATTCATTTCTTATCGCTTAAAATCTTAGAAGACCTTGATGGATCATGTCTTAGAAATGGCAATATTGTCTGCATGAGAGCTGTATCATGGTATAAACTTCTTGATGGGGCTTTGTAGCATCTCATAGAATTTGACTGATGTTTTTTAAAATGTGCCAATTTTGTCTTCGTATCATCATGGTTGTTGTATGGAATAATTTGCGTCAAATAAATTATGGAATTTCCACCGAGTAAGACTAAGAATCTGGGTGTTTTGTTTTTATCCTCCCATATAGCCTGTGATTCAAATAACTTGTTCAATTCTTGAATGTTTTTAATTTTAATGCTTGTCAAAGTATTTCTTTTGATTGGTTCCATATTTCGGTTCTTCTGTCTATTCTTTGGAATTTTGGGCATTAAGCTTTTCTTTGTCATAGGTAATTGGTTTGTAATTTACAACATATGAGGTGTTTAGTAGAACTGAATCTATTTTCCAAAAATATTGTTTTCCAGCCTAACATCAATTGACAAAGATTTTTATTAGAACTGGCTGAGTATAAATCCTACATATGTAAGTGCTTTCTTAGATTAATTGGTTGTGAAATTTTCTTTATCAGCTCTCTTATTTATTTCCTTTCAGGCTTAAAATGGCATGCTTCAAAAATAATTGATTGTTTATCCCCCCCCCTTCCTAAAAAAATTGGCATGTATTAACTTTCCGAGTCTTTTACATTTTGTGAAACTTAACACATTAAAGGCTAGGGATCTTGACGAAAGTGTGCTAGGTAACGGGGATCAAATCGTAGTACTACGACTCCTGCCTTTAATGCGTTAATAGAGCTTTTCATCGGTCTGCTACTCTCGTTTTCCATGTGTAGAAATGTGTCCTTTAAGGCCTTATCACACAACAAAATATCGTCGACACTTTCCGTCAGCAAATGACAACGAAAGTGACGTCACTACAAAATTTTACATGTTTTGTTGAATTTTGTTTGCGGACAATATTTTCGACGCCATTTTCTAGCTGGTTAGAAAAAGTTGTGGATTATGAAGCTTGCTTGACCGGTTTTTGAGGGCAGAAACGGAAAAGTGCTGACGAAATTTCATCATGTGATAAGGCCTTTAGTCCAACTACTACTCTCAGGTTTTTGAAGCATTCTCTAATTCTTTTCTGGCATATTTCTGAAGCATGGCTTATTACAAATTGAAGTCTTTTAAATTTGTATTGAATAAATGTAGTAATGAAGGCTATTACTGCAAAAGATTCATGAAGAAACATAATTTCCCAAAATTCAGATTTTACGTCTCTGCTCAAAAATTTGGTCCGTTGCCTCTGTATTTTTTTCTTAACAATTTTATCCAACTTCTTTTGAAGCTGATGTTTCAGAGAAATGGATACTCTTCGATGATCTATGGTTGTGTAAGGTTTGTCATTTTCATTTCATTTTATTTCATAAAATTTCTCTTTTTTCAATTTCCGTAAAAAAAAAATGAAATTTTTCAATTTTTAATTTTATTTCATTAATTATTACGATTAATTTCCTAGAAATTACACAGCCCTAAAGGTGATTTATATATTTGAAGGTACATATTTAGATGTCCTTTAAGTTTCTTTCACCCCTCACTAGCAGTAACTTTAATTGGCTGTGTTGATATGCAAATGCAGGTTTAACCATTAATAATCTGTGTTATCGTTTCTGTTGGCATAGGTTATTATGTTTGCATTTTTTCGGTGACACAGTCTTTTATTGAAAAGAAATTAAATTAACTTTTCGATACGAATAATCAAAGGTATATTGGGTATCTGTGGTCAAAGGTATCAATCAAAGGTATATTGGGTATCTGTGGTCAAAGGTATCTGTGGTATATTGGGAGTCATTCTCTTTTTAAAAAATTTAATATCGCTGAAGATACTACAGTTGACATCCGAACTATTTACGATAGTATCTCTACGACTGTTATCCACAAAAGTTTCAAGAGGTTTAGATTTTGCATGCATTTTGACTTTGGAAGACAAAAGTCGTAGTGGGCACCTAGTAATGACAGATATGGGCCCTATCTAGGCCAAACAATCTGAAAATCCGAAGTGCCATGTACTCCTAATTTTCCCAGGACAACAGTATATAATCATTGATTAAGCTGAGGAATATCAGTCGAGGATTAGATTTTGCACCTGTTAATGACGACCGGTTTATGAACCATATTTCTACATGCGATTTGTTTCACTTGAAACATGAAAGGCGCCTTTTCTTAGAGAAGCTTGTTTGCTACGAGAGACGAGATGTGGGTTTTATATCAATACTAGTTATTACCCACGATTGCATGCTGATTAGCCACTCTACTTTGAGTCTAGCAGTGTTTGATAGTGAGTCGACTCAAGCGAGTAGATAATGGAAAATTGCAGACGTTTGAAGTAATTATGTAAAGTCTGTCTTCCCGTGGGGATCTGTCTGAGCACTTTGTGCTGCTAAGGCTTTTTCCTAACGATTTGGTGCTTGTATGCTTTTATTCATTGTCAGTTCTCTTCTTAAGTCCCTCAGCTGTGCTTGCTCACCGTGTTTCATGTTTAATAAATGTAATTGTTTACAGAATTTGTTGGACTTTTTCAATATACACTCACTACGCCAGATTATCTGGTGTTATTTATTTTACGGAATTTCTGGAATTTTCCATAATATTTAGTGTCAAAAGGGGGATAGTCATTCTGCGATGTTGTTAAGATTCCGGCGAAAATACCTGGGAACGTCGATCTGGACTCTTTGTTATTCAAGACAAAGATGTATAAAAAAGACTTGAAATATATGAGAGAAAAGGCTGAACGAAATTAGAGGTAAAAAAAAATGCAAATGTAGGAAGCGTTGAAATAATTGAAAGGTAATATGATGAGTTTAAGGATCTTGTTGACAAATAAGTTGTAAGAAAAGACGATAACGCCAGAGGTGCGAAAGCTCTCTAGCGTCATCGTTTGAGAATATTGCAAGCCAAGCTGAAGAAATAAAGAATGAAAATCTAATGTAGATCATTGTCATCTGAATGGCATATGGTTATCTGGAAAATGTATCAAATTGTAGTAAGGAGTGGCTCGTACAGGGAGAGATCTAAAGCTTTCTCCTTCCAATGAAACCCCCGAATAAAGACGAATTTCCACTATGAAATGAACCTTATATAGCCAGGTCCGTCCATGGCATCAAGTGTTCAATGTCGTAGACAACGTAGCTAGTAGTGTAATGGGGGAGAATCTGAGCGAGCATTGAAGGGGCAATCTATTTTCCAGTCTTCTGCTTTTCCTTGTGGATTGCTATCAGTAATCTATAGAGTTGAAATCGTTGGTCACTCTAATCTCAATGTAAATTTAGCTCAAGAATTTTCCTTTTCTATAGACTTGAGAGGAGGAGTGTGACAGCAGGATTAGGAAGCTCATTTGTTTTCGGACAACCCACACCGTCATTCAGAAGGCTGATAGAGGAACTTAATATGGACTGATTTTATAGAGGAAGTTGAAAGCACCCAATCGATCAGCTTAACAGGAATTCGTTTCAGAATATCCTATCGCGATCCAATACTTGACTCCTTTGGATTCCCTGCATTTTATGAAATATACTTAAGTCTAAATGTTCAGTCTGAAGGACGGAGACTTCTGATCACGAAGAGGCAACTGGATTGAGAAAGATCATCTGCTATCGTCAAGAAATTGTATGCTGCCGTTAGTGGAGTTCTGAAGTCATCGAGATTGGCAGAACCGTTGTTGTGGTGTTGTTCACATCTATCAGTTGATCCTGCACCTGCTATTGTTTGAAATAAGACTGCTGTTGTGTCAGTTTTTTAAAGAGGAGAGCATTGCATGAATTTGTAAGCTTTTTCCAGTGCATATGGTTCCTTCATGAGGAATAGTTTAAGAGCCAACTCTATTGAATGCTGAATGAATTCCGGATTAAGGAATCCGACTTTAGAGACAAACCATTTGGTGATGAATGTGGCAGGGTAATGGACGGTTCTTTATTCTTCCAGATTTTCGACAATTAGATCTTTAGGATGCGAATGATGTCGATCTTTCTAAATGTTTACGTGCTCTTCTAAGTAAGCCTTGAAAAGCCAGCTACAAGTAAACTCATCTGAGCGAACTGTCAGTTATTTTATTAATTGTCAATTAATAAGAGCTCAAGCGAATGAAGAGACGAATCGTGCATCATGTGTCGAGTATTGAGACGATATTGCATCAAGTGCTAATAAGCCGATCAATATTGTGTCAAGCATTGCTTAGTAAGGGTAGTAGAATACAGTTCAAGCGTGTAGACGGTGAAGATTAGCAGATGTTTCGAAGGGCGTGAATTATTGTGTGAAGTCTCTCTTCCATCGGAGAACTATCTGAGAACTTGTGGATCGGAGATCGGAGAACTTGTGCTGCTATAGTTGTTTTCTACTAATTTGTTGTTTTTGTCCCTTTGTTTATTATCAGTATTATTCCTATGAATGTCTGACTTGGTTTTCTGTCCGATTATGTTCATGTTTTCGTATAGAAAAAATGTCTTTGTTTATTCTCGAACTGTTTCACTATACACCTATTATACCAAATCAGTTTTTTTTTTTTTTTTTTTTTTTTTGTTATTTTTCGTTATAATAAATGATATGGCAGACTTTTACAGGCAGTTAAGGTATTAATATAAAAATGCATTATATTTGTTGGATGAGCTCATTCTACGATTGTTCAGATTTACAGATCAGATTTAAGAGTATTTTCTATTACAAGAAACTGTAATGTGATTTTTTTTCCCACTTCTGCTTAGTATTCTTGAGAAAATGTATGCCATTTCAAATGTTTCTCTTATTACGTGTGCATAAATTTGTTTATTAATAGAAGGTATACTAACAGTAGATAATCATTGAGTAAATTTCTAAAGAATATTTATAGAATATCTATTTGTCGCGCCAGAAAGCTGTGGCCAAATTCCGCCAAATATGTGTAAGTCTGCGGGGTTTTTTTTCCCAACAGTAATCCGGTTGGGGTCAGCAAAATTTCGACCGATTATTTCAAACGATTTTGTTTATATTTTTAGTTTTTGATGTATTTGAAATGAAATATTGTTAATGAATCGATCTTTCGCATTCATTCTGAAGTACTTTTAATTTAAAGTAAAACAGAATTAAGGAAATAAAAAATTCCTAATCTGCATAGTGTTACCCAAACTTATGTTCAGTGTTAACAACTGTGTTTTCATTTAAATTAAAAGTTTAAAAATTATGAGTCTAATACTGTTGTAGCTATCTCAATCTCGATCAATAAATAAAATCGATTTGACCTGATTTTAAAGAAATACGAACTTGATTTGCTGTTTTGTTTTATTTTGGTATACAATGCAAATAAATTATTTTTACGTTAGTTGTGTGTTTTTGTTATTAAATTGTATTTATGCTATGTATTTTTCGTATATGTTTATACTTTTAAATATTTCATTTTTAGGTTAGATTTTTAAAAAATATATATTATTTGTCATTATTTGGCAGTTTTTCATCCATTATACATTCAAAATTTCCACGATATATATTGATTTTCAATCAGCTGTTGGGGAATTATGCGGAAAATATCACATATTTATTCCATAACATTACGCTACCATTTCAACACGTGCTAAGCATCACACTTTCCTCGATTAAATTTGCAATGAGAGTTAATTTAGTCACTCAGTTTGAGTTTTTCTCAAAGTGGAGGAAAAGTACTGACGCACTCATAACGTACTCTTGTAGGTTAAATTCTACTTTCATTTTGTGAGAAATTAATTGTTGGAAAATACAGTATTTTTTTAAATTCCTTAACAATAAAACTTAATTTATAGGTTCAAACATTGTTATCAATGAAAAAAAATGTGATATAGCTATTGCAAACGATCATAGAAACCTTTGCTTTTCACTTTTTTTTTTTTTTTTTTTTTAAAGAAAATATTACATTTAATATTTTATTTTATCCAGTCACGTGCTAAAAGTAACATTTTTTTAGATTTAATTTCCTATAATATTTTATTTTTTTTAAAAAATTTGAACTTCTGTCAATATGATGGCAACGCGGTGATAAAAGCTAATTTTTTTTTCCCTTTAAAGTGTTCGTGCAGATTAAGTTTTATTGTTTTGTCAAAAATATATTGTTGAAAAATATTTCTTTAAAAATTCATTAAAAATAAAAGATTAAGTTATATGTTAAAATACTGATACCATTAGAATGCTTTAAAAAAAAATCTTTAACTTGATGCAAAAATCTTGCTTGTGCGATAATATTTTCGGAAGTTATAGCGAAAAAATGCCAAAATTTCACTTAATTTTTAATTAATTTTAATTCTAATTAAAAATTCAAATTATCACTCCGCGATGCACATTCTTGGTGTCCAAAGTATATACATGCCGAATTTGGTAGCTCTTGGTCGATTGTCGATTATTTTTAATGAATGAACTTGTAGAGAGCCAACACATTCACACTAATTGATCTTTATTATGAATATAGATTTATGTTAGACATTTGTCAGATTCATGCGAAAGGTTTTTGGATCTGAACCTTTTGATTCACTCCTTGTGCTGTTTTTCCACTTCCAACCCACAATCTCAAGCAACAACCCATAAACAGGATTCGAACCCGACCTTTCAAAATTAGGTTATTTGATATTGGCAGTACAAATTTGATGAATTCAAATTGTATAAATACGTGTTGGTTAAAGATCTTTAATGGGAGCAGTGAAGAGATATCAGACTATATGGTTGACATGCTGTACAACCAATTAAAGATGATTTGCCAAGTTTTGTATTGAAACATTGGGGTTCGAATCTGTTTTATAGGTTGTTCTCCAAAGTTTAGTGATGTTAACTTACGTTGAACTTTATTTAAAATTCAACCTAATATTTTTTGCTCCAAGAAGGAGCTAAGGAACATTTACTTCAATAAATATGGGTTTTATGGATACTGCTCTCCTCATTGTGCTTCCTTGATAATAAATTATTCTACCAAGCTTTGCTAACTTTCGGGTCAGTTTAACCAGACTGATAGCAATTTATCATCTGAATTTTAAAAAATAATGCTTATTAGATGCCCAGGATTTTTTCCCAAACTGACCTGGAATATTTATGGAGAAGTCGGCGATATCATCACCAGTGCCAATATTAAATTGAAACAGTTTGTTATCAACTAGAATATTTACTTATGAGTCGTTTGAGAGTGGATTCATTATAAATCCTGACTATAATGATACATTTTCTTCTTTGAGAACTATCACTTTTGCATTCGGTCTGCATAGATCTATTCCAGAATACTTTCTCTCACTTTCTTTCTGCATGCGTTACAGGTTGCATTATTGCCTGAGCACTGCTCTTTTAGATGCGTTTTATTATTTTTCTTCACATACTTGTTTTTGAGCAATTTTCTCTAACTTCACTCATTTGAATTTTGTTTCCATTTTTAATTCCCTGAATTTTTCTCTTGGTGTAGACCTTTCACATTTTTCCGTTGTGTAAGTTTCGAAAAAAAATCTAGACTGCTATTTTATTTGCTTATTTCAACATCTTGCTCTCTGATCTGATTTCAGATAAGTGGTTGCTGTTTTTTTTATAATTGTTATTATTACTATTTCATCTAGTAATAATAATTGCCTTTTCTAGCATCAGAGCTTTAATATTAATAAAATATTTAAATAAAGTATTGAACAAAGAAAAGAAAAATGTTGCCAAGAGGCCATACAAAAACTGCAGACTCGCAACTTCAATCTACATTCCCTAATATTTAAAATGATTCAATTATATACAAATTTATCATGATTTTTCAATTTTAAGGATCTAAATATTTTAATTCAAATGAATATGAGCCATATTTTTGGATCTTAAAAGGTTATGACAAGGTGCATTTTAAAGGCTTAGATAAATTAAATTTCATCTCCATTGTCTACCTAATTTTATATTCTCTGCAGTTAAATTTGGCATTATAAAATTTATTTTAAACTGTCTACAGTATTTTTATTTTTAGATTCCTTCCTTTCGCAATAATTGTTTAATGCGGTCAGTGCATAATGAAAACATTGGCAAACTACAAGCGGTAAAAAAAAAATGAGATATAAAAGGGACGTTTTTTTCAGTAATGGGGATGAGGGAAGCGAGGTGTGTACCACCACATGAAGCAGCATTTGCCACAAGCAACAGAAAGGGGGCGCGGCGTCATCTCATCTATCCACCATAGAAGAACCCTTCAATGAAAGATGAACTTACTTCGTCCATTTGGAACTCAATTTTGTTCACCTCGGAAAACGAGTCATTGCTGTGGGGTTTATTCTTTGCTGTCTCACTGTGTACCTGAATTTCCCCCCTTGCTTGCTGTGGGAGCTCGTTGCTATGGGGACTGCGGATGATCAGGAGGGCGCAACAGGCAGCTCTATGGAGTTGTTGGAGGTAGAATAAAAACGTAGGAGTAAGAAATTTACGGTAAATGTGATTGATGTCTTCGCAATTTTTGCTTCCATTTCTTATTGATGTTCATCTACATTATTAGACCTTTTTGTACAAGCTTGTTTAAAAAGAGTTTTGACAAGATTTCTTTTGAATTACAATCTTAATATCTAATTGTCCGAGGATCATCAGAAAGCAGGTTTTGGTATGACATCACTTTGAGGGCAAGAGGCATATAGATACAGATATTTAAGCTTGCAGCTTCAAAATGAGAGACTTGTTATGAAAATTATTTTCTATTGATCTTTAGAAGATCTTTCAGAGAGAGAGAATATGTAATGATATCTCTTAATCTGATTTCAATCCTAATTATATTGCATTTGAACTTTTTCAGATCCTCTGTTTCTATTTATGGAGTTGGTTTATGTATTTTGCTGTTGAAATTAAATATTCCATCTCTGAGTGATTTTTTAAATAATTGGCTATTTGTAAAATCTTAGAGTAGAATTTTTATTTGAAACATTTTTATTTTGTACAAAAAAAAAAGATATAAGTATAAAAGGTATAGTAATATATAAAGAAAAATCACCTTCTTGTAATGAATTGAATCTGAACTTTTCTGCTGCATGTCGATTGGCTTAAATATTTAATGATTGTTAAATACATTGAAATAATATTATATATGATTTAACTGTTGTGTTTTAAAGAAGCGGCATTCATTTGAAGCCAGAAATCAGTTCATTGTTGCTATCTTATTAAAAACAGATTTTTAAAAAATTATTAGAAGATCTGCTAAATTCTGTGCACGGCCGTTGTTAGGACAAAAATGGCGTGAATTATGGGAACAGAAAAAGAGAGTGTGGAAAGTGCATCTAGTGTTTTTGAAGCGGAATAATCTGCGGATTTTTGCTGACCTGATTATTTTTGAGTCTTATAGTATCAATAAGTGAAACAATTTTAATTCTAGTCTTTGGATTTTGAAAAAGGAGAAAACATTTATTTTACTGTTACCTATTCAAAATATTTGATAAAGTTAAGTTTGATAGAAAAGGTGATCACATTAAAGAGAAGTAACCAATTTATGGCATTATCGCAAGAATTTTACTGTCCTTCTTGTGCTAAAGTATAACGTATTACTTTTAACTTAAAATTTATTTCATTGATGGGTCGTGTAATCGGAAACAGTCGTAAAAAAAAAAAAAAAAAAAAAAAAAAACTTTCAATCAATTGACTGCTTTTATTCATGTAATATGGTACTTTTAAAATAATGTTAAAACAGATGAAAACAATGGGGAAATTGAATAATATGGTTTAAAATAACTGCATAGATCAAGATAATGATAAAATTATTACTGCTATATATTTTACTATCAAATGAATCTGGAGAGCTGACGGAAGCAGGTTTTCAATGAGAAAAAGTGATAGCTTTTAGATTTATTTTTCTAATAATAATAATAAACTTTAAATAGTAACTGCATTTTTACATATTTGTGGTGAATATCATCATAATTAGAAAAGTTCAACAACTTAAAGCTGTTGAAATCGAGACTTCATTGAGCCTGCTTGCTGACTATAGCCTGCTTGCTGACCTGCATTTTGTCCTCTATCTTTTGTACTATTCTGTCCTAACTACCAGATTGTTGGCTTTTTTGAATTGCTAAATATTAATGTGGAATGTGTTTCATCAGACTGAAAAATCTGAATTTAAATGAATCGATCGAAACTAATTAGAACGCTTACAGATAAAAAAAAATGTATATACTACAAAATAAAAACGGAAATCTTACTTTGGAATTAATGTCTAACGAAAACATTTTATCAATCTTAATTTAAGCATTGACAAGACAACACAAATGTTTTGATAGGTGAGCTTCAGTTTCGTTACATTAATTATTACTATTATGTTATAAATTTTCAAAAATTATTGAAAACAAAGGAAGCATTTAAAGAAAAGTATAATTTAAAAGATGATTTTTTGAGTTTTTAATTGATCCAAAAACCATTTATGCTAGATAATAGTTTTGAAAGCTGAGGTCATAAATTTTAATAAGCAAGTCGTGGCGATTGCAGTCGTTAAATCTTATTTTCAAATTTTGGTTCCTATTTCTTGATTTCTTTTCTTCGCAGAATGAGGAGCTTTTGTTGAACATCCCCAGTGATACTTATTCATCAAGGAAGCGTCAAGTACAGCTAAGGAAATATTCAGTGAAGGAACAGTCATAATGATTTGTTTTCGTTTAATTATTACCATTCGACAAAATGTAATAAGAGCTGTTTCTGTACTATAGCATTGTGTGTGTTTACAATAGAGAGAGGTGGTTTCTATAAAAAAGAAGAAAAAAAATTCCACTACCTGTGATAAGTAATAATTCTGAATGATCAATCCGAAATATGTGAGGGAAGTGAAGGGGACTATTAAAATGTCATTCGATTTTTGACTATGCTTTTTGCCGCATTCTCTCACAATATTTTCTTACAATTGTAATAAGATAATGTTGAATACCATTAAGATTGCGTTTGGAAGATTCCGTATTGAAATTTGTATTGCAAGTTCAACAACAACAAACAAACAAAAAACTCGCGAGCACTGCTAAATAAACTCACTCTAGTTAAATTTTTGTTTTAAAAAAATGTGGGAATTTTTGTTTTTGACGGCCACGAGATCCTCGGATCGTGGGTAGAGTGCGCTGCCGTGCCCTCCTAGATGACTGGCTTTGCAGTGGACTTTTGTTGAGTTGAATATTTTTCATGGTGTATGTATTACTCGAACATTAATTTTAGAGTATTGAACTTTAAAATTCTTCATTGAGAGATAATAATTTATTGCATTGTTATTCGGAAGTATTTTTATATTCTCTCAGTAGCAGAATTTTGCTGCTGGAAGATAGTTTCTGCGAAAACGAATATGAGCGTACAACTTGTTCGAAATGTGTATATACCTCTCACTGGAGTTACTTAAACTAAGTTCAATTGAAAAAGCACTTCGTATTTTAGCTTTGCGAAAAAAGTTTTTTCGAAATCCAGAATCCACTGAACGTTTTCTTGCTAAGCTTAATCTTTCGATTATAATTGTTCATTCCTTAATCATGACTGAAGAATATCAAACATAACTTCTTCCACCATCTCTCAGGTTATTGTGCCCCGTGAAACGCCTGTGTCGGAAGTGTTTTCAGCTCCACAAACAAAAGGATCAGACGACCCGATCTCTAAGTCGGGATCAGAACGAGGAGGGGAAAATCGTTCGAACTTTCCGTTCCAACTAGTCGGCGTGAGCGAAGGGAACGGGAGGCTTTTAACTGAAGTGTGTTCTTCGGCAGGGAAGCAAAATCGATAGTTGGCGCGTGCGCAGAGGGTTTTTTTCTCTTCCAGAGAAGCAGGTGGGTGGAAAAGAGGAAGGGTTACTTGTTCCAACTCAAACTTACTGTTCCCGGCCGCACAAACTTTAGCGTGGGGGAAGATGTGCACAGGGCGCTGCAGGGAAGCGATTTTGCTGAAATAGATTTCAGAGGCTAATTATTCCCTTTTTTTAAAAAAAAAATTTAGGGAGCGTGAAGAAATTTTTATCAAAATATCATTTATTGTCCTAGGGTGAACGTACACACTATATATATATACATTTCAAATTAAATTGTAAAAATCCAATTTCTTTCACATAAATCATTAATATATGTTTAAACTCATCTCAGTGAGAAAAAAAACATATTGCACTAATTATTCTTAAATATTTAATGAGCTAATTAGCATAGTTTTTGAAACCTGATATCTTAAATTCTAATTTGTACAGACACACAATTCTAGTTGGAAATGATGCTTAATACTGTCTTCCTGTTGTCTGCCTCGATCAAGTTATAAAAATATTTAGATTTTTTTTTTTTTTTCCATCAACGATGAATAGAACAGGCGAGATTTTTTCGTTCATTTTAACTTTTAAATAGCTATTAAAAATTCCATAAATATAACTGATTGAGGCACAAAACATCCTCTATTTCATATAGATTATTTTGATAAATAAGTAATTGTATTTGGTTCATTTCTTGTTGAGTTATGATTGTTTGAATGAGGCAACATCGTGGAAAAATGTCATTCTTCATAAAATGAGTTTTTTTTTAAAACCTAAACTGGTATTTTTAGTAAAAGTACCACAAGAAAAATCCTTATAACTCGAGAAATATTCCGAATAGTGACAACATCTTGGTATCGTTTGAAAACTTAAGGATCAGAGAACATTTTGAAGCAATAAAAAAATGATATTTTGAACATTTTAGACGTTTCAAGTGTGGACGTACACATTAGAGAGTTGTCACTAGTTGATTTAACTGACACTGCTTATGTTGAAAATATTTTTCGTGGCCATTTCTTTAAAATATCTTTTTATTTCTTAAAAAATATTTTTATGTAATTTACAAAATTATTCCGTCTACAACTTTAGTTAAAATGAGAATATCGGTTGCGCCGAGCGGCTTTTATATTTTGCAGATTTTCGAAAAATTAAACTGCATTAAATGGTTTTAAGATTGATACAAAATTTGATTAAACCGTGCAAGTTTCAAATTAAAAGGTAAAGAATGAAGTAATAATCTTAAATCTTTACATAAAGATATAACGTACGCGGCACAGAAATTGCTTTTATTACTTATTGTCAAATACAAATAAAACACTGTGCGAACGTTGAGACGGCTTTCCAGCTGTACTTAATCCCTCGCTTACCCGATTCATGACGCTGCAAAATATAACTATAAGAGAGGTTTCGCCTTGCCGCCATTCACTTAGGAGAAAGAAGCTGTTTAAGAAATAGACATCAAATCGAGCATGAAAATAGGCTCAGATATCACCAGATGGGTAAAATCTATATCTTAAATAAAGAGCCAGATTTTCCAAATCTATTTATATCTTAAAAAAGAGCTTTTGTTTTATTTTAAAACACAAAAAATATCTTTTTAAAGACATGAATTTCCTTTTTGTGCATTTTTTCCCTCTATTTTGTCGAAGAAATTGCAGGAAGAATTTTGCTGTTCTTGGAAGGTTCATAGCTTTTTGCGTATATTTATTTCTGATGAACCATGAGAAACTGAAGTATGTCTTTCAACCTTATTTTTCACGTTTTGACCTTGCAACTGACTCAGAAATACGTGGTTCATAAACGGTCTAAAAATTGCCTTGTGGAGCGAAATTTTGTTTCTCAAGGAAAGTTTTGCTTTTGTATCTATGAGTGCACCTTCAGCCTTTTTGGCTACAATGCTAGGAATTTTTTTATAGATATGTTGAATGCCTTTAGTATGTCAACTTTTTGTCCAATATTGCATTAAGATAGTTTGCTCTGTCATTCCATTTGATTTATCATTCATATAGACAAGAGGAATCGAGAAATATTATTCTAGTAAAAAACACTGCTTGATATTTATCTATGTTTTCTTTGATTTTTCACATGATTAAACGGCATATTTGTCTAAGTATTCATTTAATTCCTATATTACCATCCCGAATGTACTCACGCTTATAACGGCATTGTCTTTTGGCTAAGAGAGATTTTTGCATGCAGTTCCTGAGACTGGAAATGCATTAGTCAAGATGTTGAACGGTATTGATGTCGGCCCTTGCAGTACTCCTGCATCAATTACACGTTTTAATTGCATTAGAGATTTTTAATCGGCCTTAAAGTGCCATTCCTGTAGGTATTTTGAAACTCCGTTCCCTCAAAAGTAATGCGATCGCATAACTAGAAACTGCAACATTGAAGAAAAATTCTTTGACAATTGAATGAATTTGTATACCTTGCACCATAGAGAGGATATAAAGCCTTTTAAGATTAAAGCAAGATAACATATATTCCAACAATTATTAAGATTAAATTTTGCAAAATCCCTTTATATTGTAAATAATGTTCTATAAAATAATCTTAATAGTCTAATATTTCAATCTCCTGCGATCAAGTCTGGATGAATTATAAAGCTTTAAATAGCATTATTTTAAGATAATCAACATTTTCGTTATTTTAGGCCAATAAAATTTGGGAAAATTCCGACCACTGATTGACGTATTTCCTTCAAAGTGATTTCAGATTTTCATAACTGTTTTAAATGCAAAATAGTTAAACTTCTTTATTTAAAATATTAGTGTTTATAATAATATTTTTAATAATACATTTTAAAATTTATTAAAAATAGAAACTTGATTTATGGATTATAACACTGGTATCATTAAAAGATAATTTTTTTAATTTTTAGATGATATAAAAATCATTTTTGTGCAATGATATTTTCGAAGTTATTGCGGGAAAAAGCCAACATTTCTTTTAATGTTTGATTTATAATAGTCCTAATTAAAAACGTTAAAAAGTCAAAAAGTTTGGTGCTTATTCCCTCCCTTTAAAGTCAGTATGTGTCAAATTTAGTAGCTCTAGCTCAAATGGTCTGGCCTGAAGAGTGCTAAAACATGTATACATCATCTTAAGTAAAGATATTCAAAAGTTCAAATAAATGATTTATGTTAAATTATTGTAATTTTATTGTTGTTTAATTTATCTTAATTATTGTCATTTAGTGAAGTTTGAACTTTTTTATTCCTTGTAAAAAATACAAATTATTTTACTACCTTTCATTTTACTCTTATTCATTTATATTATTTCTTTTCGTAACTTTTTAGAAACAAGTAGTTCAAGATTTAAGGAAAAACTTAGAGGTAAAACAACCTTCCCCAAATTCTTGTCCTAATAATACCTTAGGATTTCCTACAGCTTCGCATTCACCTAGTCCACAATTACCAAATCAGGATATTCGAATGTTATGTCCTGCACAAAAATGTCCTATGCAAAATCACAAACTACCAACAACGGTAAGAAACTTTCCTTTCTCAAATGAATGTTAACTCTTATTTACTAAGTTTAATTTAACTATTATATGCCCTTTGTATACAGAGAATTTATTTTAACAATAATCATTTGTTATAATTGACTAACAATGATTAGCATAGAAACCCAATTATTATTTTATATTATGAATATGGAAGTAAATGGTTTGGATTTAGCTTAGTTTCATTTCTACAGAAGATTTTTTATATTTATTTATTGTTAAATTTTAGATGCAAAACTTTTTTTTAATCTGTTTGATTTTATATGGTAGATCAGATTTAATTGCCATTGAAAGAGTTTTTTGAATTTGATGTTGTAATAGCTCTATATTACTTAAAACAATAAGTGGGAAAAGGCTTGAAATGTGTGCAGAATTTATTAACTTTGGTTGACTGTTAAGGTTAATGAATGCTATAATCTTTTAGACAATAGCATCTAAGCCCGTTACAAACTGTGTGAACACAGTCCGCCAAACAGTGCCTCCAAATCTCAACAATATTGCCACTCCTACAGCTACATTTACTTTCAAAGCTCCAGTGGGTACAGTTGTCCTGCCAAACTGTTCAACAGCCATTTCGACAAAGGTTGCTGAACACCAAAAAATGCATCCGGTTCTAGTAGTGCCATCTCCGTCCAACCGTACTGCTGATGGCCCCCAGACCGGGGTTTTACTTAATTTGGTTCCACCAATCAGAGTGCCTCAGTATCCTCCACCATCACCTCGATCATCTGCTCCTGTTGTAAGTATTATCAAGAGGAATATTTGTTTTTAAAAAGGCTTAATATATATGTAACCGTTTTTCATATATAATATCATATTCGCTTAATATATATATTTCCATTTATCTGCTCATTAAATTTATTGTATCTCCCCAGTGTGTGTCAGTGTTTAGTTACTTTTAAAATAACCATTCAATAGGGTTCTGTTTAAATTTTTCACTTTGGACAGTTTCATTTTATTCTTTATATTTCGGATTTATTTCTGCATTGATGCCATGAAAAGAAACTGAAATAAATTATCATAATACTGTGCTGCCATTTTAAGTATATAGTATTTTAAAAAATAAATTTATTGAAAAAATTATTTTTTTAATTAAGTAGTATTGGTTTTTAGTTTTTATTTTTATTATTTTATTTGCTTTAAAATTAACATTGCATTAAAATCTTTAAAACATATTTAAAGTACACTCATGTCCATAAATTAAGGATAATACAAGTTCAGAAAAAGAAAGAGCAGAAGCAAAACAAATGTGACTTATTTAAAGCATTTTTATTAAATAAAATATAAAGTTCAAAAAAAGATGCAATATGTTTGATATTATTCCTAAAAATGGCGACTTTTTGTTCCCTGCAGCAAATTACCAGAAAAAAATACATGGTTGATATAAGGATTATTACTCACAGACGATACAATACAGTCCGTACAACGACTAGGCATGCTGAGTATCAAATTATTGATCTGATCATGGGGAATATTATACCACTCATCAAACAGTGCTCTCCAAAGTTCCATTAGACACGTAGAAGGTGGTTGAAGGGTTGCAATTCATCAGCCAAGCATGTCCCACACAGGCTCTACTATCTTCAAGTCCGGTAAAAATGTTGGTCATACATGTGATATACTCCGATCAAAGGCATTTGTTTGAAATGTTTGTATGGTTAGGACAGGCATTGTCATACATAAACACGAATTTTGCATTCATGGCACCCTGAAACAAACATACTTGTTGTTCCAGAATGGAATCCCGATATTTTTTTTACTGTCATGGTTCCAATTTGAACATGTAGGTCAATTCTTGAACCCAGAATAATACCTCAATCTTACACCACCGTAAAGGTATTGTTCTATGATGTTTTCTTGGTGATAACATTTACCTGACACCTTCCATATGAAAGTCTGGCTAAAATCAGGCTGCAAGCTAAACCTGGGCTCTCAATACCACAATGCATGCTCTCTACTCTAGGCTAACTGCAGTTGACAGTGAGTTGCAATAAGCGGAACACATCTGACCGGCCTACAAGCATATAGACCAATCTACTCTAAGCGTTTGTATATACGGTCTGCCTTGAAACTGTCATTCCAGTGGTTGAAGAGAGCTGACGAGACAGTAACTGTCAAATATAGGTTCTCACTTAGCGTTATAACTTGGGGGCTCCTTCTACTGTAACGTCTACTCACATTACCATCATCTTGGAATTGTTGCCCAAGCCTGGAGATGACACTCTGGACGATTCCAAATTTCTTTGATACTTCCTCCTGGGTACACCCACATTTTAGACGGCCAGTAATTCTATCGTGTAAAAAATCATCCAAATTTGTGCTTTGTGTCATAACTATGCAGTTATTGCAGGGAAAGTGTGAAAAATTTTACTTCTTTTCCTGTATTCCTTATACATCTCTCTCTCTCTGTCACTCTCTTCATTGTGACAAACTATCAGTGTCATCTGGTGGCTTCATGCAGTTTTCATGTAATTTTTAAGATGTGTGTAATCATTTCACGGGTGATATATGTATTTTAGAATTCGATTTCCGTGTGACACTGAATACTTAATTTATGGGCATGATTGGATATTAGGAATGCAAATTCCTTAAATGATTTCTTTATTATGGCGGTATGTCACTCTGTTGCTAGAAAAGCATATATCATATTATTTATTTTCTGTTCATTTGTGTTTATTTTCATCATCATTACTTTATCTCAAAAATTATTGAAAACTCAATTTTTTTAAAAATTATGTGGAAACTTATTTGTTGTCTTTTATGTTAATGAAAAAGAAAGGAGCATTAGATTTAAACTGTTCTATCTTTATTGTGATGGTGATGCTCATGCCATTGAACATATCCCGAAAATTCTCTGACTATTCATGACCCAGAAAACTATTATTATTTTAATCTGAGTTTAACATGTAAAATATAAATACAATATTTATGGAAAGTGGGTATTAATTTAATACTGTTAATTGTCTCATTTTTTTAAATCCTGAAATTAAGAAAAGTGTAAAGTGAAAACTTTTCTGGTTTATTAAATTCTTTTTTATAACCTTTTTTTAATATTACTGATACAATTAAATGTTATACCTGACTGAGAAAAAAAATTGATTGAAAACAAGTAAAAATAATTTTTAAAAAATTTTAATGAAATCTATGATTTGCAAATTTCAAGTTATCATGTGAGAACATTATTATTATTTTTAAATCATTACTTGCCTTAACCAATTCAAGTCATTAACCAGTTTGAAGTAATCACGAGACTCTCTCTCTCTGTGTGTGTGAGAGAGAGAGAGAAAGCATATATTTTTTTAATCAGAAGGCACTTTCAAAGACAATGGATAGACTTTCAATTTTCATAAAATAAATTTCATTTCCTTAAAATTATTTTTTATTGATTAAATATCCTTAAAATTATTTTTAAGCACTTGATATATTGTATTTCTTAATCATACTATATGAATTTGAAATTTTTTTTAAATGTTCTAACTTTTTATTATATTGTATCATTTAGACTTGCCAAAAAAGCCAAGTTCTCAACAGTTGCATACCAGTAGCTATTGCAAGTATGCCAACTACTTCTACTCCTCCCAGTAACTTTATTGAACCTATTGTAACCTCGTCATCTTTTGCCGAAAGTCCTCCATCCAGCAGTACAGAGAAACTGAGCCAGTCACCACCTGTAGTTGAGAAGATTACGCATAAAATAGATCAAAAAGTAATTTTTTTTCTATATTTATTCTCTTGCATAGATGAGCTGTCCATTTCTTTTATTTGAAAATTTTTATCCCTTTTTTATTTATTTTTTATGCGAGGAATGCAACTAAAAAATCTTGTAATTGCTTAACAAATTCTCCTTAAATGAGCCTACTACTGTGTCAGATGTCTATTAGTCTACGAACACTCTAATTCAGAAATGTTACAACTTGGTGGCATGATATTTGGCTGTGATTTTGTCAACACTCTTAAAGTGTATCAAATTTTTGAATCCATATTTAGTTTTCTTTTCTTTATAGTGAAGCATAAAAATGTATTTTAATGCTTCACTATACCTTGTACATTTAATAATAATTGTTTCCTTTATC
Source organism: Argiope trifasciata (assembly GCA_026543055.1). Lineage (NCBI taxonomy): Eukaryota > Metazoa > Arthropoda > Arachnida > Araneae > Araneidae > Argiope > Argiope trifasciata. The sequence continues at coordinate 69,964 of JAPMOQ010017544.1, forward strand.
TCCCACTTTTTTCACAGACCCATTTACTTAAAATATTGAAGTGTTTGTGAATTGCTTGTAATCTGTTTTTAGCTTATTTGCTTTTTTCTAATTATTTCTTTTTTTAGAATAACTATATTAAAAATAATTAGCTTGGAGGAGGAAAATTGTAAGCACTGAGGTATTTAGAGCATAAACTTTTCCTCTGTTGTTCTCCTTTTAGACAAAAAGATTTTGAAATTCAAGTTTCATTTTTCAAAACTTAACTCTTTACAATCGGAAATATAAATCAGTTTATAGTTATTCTCCCTAATACCTAATTCTCCTGAAAAAGTGATCTACATTTTTTTACAATTTTGTAACCATATTTAACAATAAAAAGAATTTAAGTTAATAAATAAAGTATCAAAATGGGGTCCCATCTTGAAAGGTGGATAAAAGGCATCATCTGATTGCAAAAGTTTTAACATATTTGTTCAACTTAACTTTCTTCTTTTTGATTTCGCTCATTTTTCTTCATCTATAATTTTTAAATGCAAATGTATTTTGCAGCATGTTTATTCAATTTGTCATGTGGTATGATTTCAATTATGTACAAAACAATTTTCCATTAACATTTATTATAAGTATTTTAAATATATACGTGAATACTTTTTTTTTGTAAAGGGCTAATATGTAGCGATTCAGTATGCTGTCCTGAAATGTTTTGAATGGAAACAAACATCTTCGGTATCTCTTGAGGAAATTAGGAGATAAATAATAGAGATAAACACAGTTAAATGGATTCAAACATGATTCTTTTCTTTCATATCTTATTTTTGAATGTAACAAGTTTAATTCATTATGTTGGAATTTTTATACTCTGAATTTATATGATACTGGTAAAATATTACAGTTTTTAATAAATTTGGTATATTATTTTAATGTTATTATATATTATTATTAATTATTATTAATATATTATTATAATAAATTTATAAAATAAATTTAATAAAGGTGGAAATAGTTCTTCAATCATTTTCAAAAGTTTTCAGATTATACTGGTTTCCTCACTAAATTTACAGCATTCTTATAAATGGGAAACATAATCTTATATTTGTAAATTTAGTTTTCAAAAGTATTTTACATTTTGGGTACACTTGTTTGAAGATAGTAAATTATTGATAAAAGCAGAATGCATAAAATAAAAATAAGCTCCTTGATTATGACATAAATTCTTACAGATTGAATTCAATTTCATTTTGCAGAAAAAAGATTTTTTATCTGCTCTGGGCTTAGTGAGCAAAGATACACTCTCTGACATCAAGAATAAAAGGCTGGAGCGGAAACGTAGGTCCACTGCCAATCCTCAGTTTTCAAATGCAGCCTTGGAGGAGAAATGGCGTAATGCTGCTGCAGCACAGGCATCCGCACCACCCCAAAAGAGACCAAGAGGTAACCATTCTGCCAGTTGTAGTTAAAAATTTCTTTTCTGCTGTTATCTTAAATAATGTGCTCATTTTTAATTCTTTTTAAGTGTGTCCAGTAGCTGAAGATAATATGTCATTCATTATACTTTTACATTGGTTAGGTGTGAAGCTGGAATACTCTTTGAAATAGATGGAGAATTATTGTTTGCATCACTTTTGTAAGAAAAATTCAACACATATTAGAAGATAGATTCCTAGATAGATAAAAATATTCTTATATAAGCTAACAAAATATTTTTAATTTCTTTTAGCACTGTTCAATACATTAAGGATGTTTTATTTATGATCTTAACATGTGTAATCTAGTGTTTGATGAAGTTTTTGTAGTATTTTGATTTGTGCTTTGAGTTTTTAAATGGGGGTGGAGGAATGAAAGATTGGAACTTAATGCGTAACTTCATATTTTATGTAACCCATTCTGTAGCCAAATATATTTCTAGAGGCTTTTATAATATTAAGGAAAAATTAAATTTGATAACAATTTTTTATTTGATCTTATTCCCCCATCCTAATATACAGTCCTTCAGTCAGTTGCAAATTTTTTTGTCGATTGAATGATAAAATACAAAAAGGTTTGATGCCTTTACTTGTAATGAAGTGCATGCATGTATGTGTATTAATGCCATACAAGCTAAACTGTTTGACCTTTAGTTATAAAATTTGTCACATATATGCTTTGGAGGATGGGTTTATTATCTTGGAACACACACACATATATATATATATATATGTAAAGATTAAAAAAAAAATTAAAAGATGGCAGGTTCGTAGATATTGAAGAGGACTTTTCATTTTACAGTTCGCTTTATTCCATCTCCAGAGACAGGCATGCATATTTACAAACAGTGTGGACAAGCAGACATGCATAAAAGGGCAGAAATTAATTTCTCCTCACTTTTTATACCACATTTTGATGGGAAAATATTGTTTACACTGCTAATATATCATTAAGAGTCGGATGGGAATTTCCAAATGTCGAGCACAAATAAGTCAAACTATGCAGGAATATTTAAAAAAGAACATGCTTATTGGACAATTTTCTAGTCCATCAGGCGGAGCGTGTGAAAGTTGGCTTTTAGCTTTGTTAATCAGCAATTAACAAAGCTTCTCTTGAATTAATTAAGTTGAGAAATGGAATCAGATCAGGAAATAAAGGAACATTTTAGAATGAAGTTACTAAGGGCTAAATTAAGATAAAACTATAGAAATTAATTTGGATTTAAATTAGAGGTAAAATTATTATTACTATGTATATATATATTTATATAATATTCTTTTTTTAAATTTTAATTTAAAAAATAGGCTAGATTGTGATGCTTTTCCACAATTCTTCTCTCGGAACCTTTTCTCTCTCTCTCTCTCTCTCTCTCTCTCTCTCTCTCTCTCTCTCTCTGCTTTAAAGTTAAACATTTATTTTTCATTAATGTCAACTTGATTATAAATAACACAATTTTATCTGTATTTCAGTACAATATTTACATTGTTGCAAATGAAACTGAAATAGTTAGTTACATAAATGTGTGATAAATATGATTTTCTTCCATTGTTGAAAACTAAAGCCAGATTATAGTTAATATTTATGTAGCTTACAGGACAAGTAAAATTTTAAAAAGATAAATTCCAATACTTTGAATTTTAGATAGATAGATGACATGATAGCACTATATCATGGAATTAGTCTAATTTAGAAAAGTTCTTATATACAGTGAGCATAAAATATGTAAGGTAATTAGAATAATATGGTTTTAATGTCTGACATTTGGAAAAAAATGTGGGTTTATTAAAATGTAATTAAATATAATTAGTTTCTTCAACAAATCATTTGGTTGCAAAGGCAACTAGTTATTTAAAAAAAATAAGTAGTTTTAAACTCATGTAATTATCATTTCATGTATGCATGGTAAATTCATATCCACATAGGATATTGAACATCCATTGTATATTATTTGCATAAAGATTTGCTAATCAAAAGGGATACTTAAAATTTACAGTGAATTAAAAATCTTCTAAAGGTGTTTGCAGAACCAGGAGCCTATGTACTTCTGTTACTTGACATATTTTTGAAATAGGGAAAAGACTTGTTGAAAACTTAAGTTTTCTGCTGAGAAATCTCGATCATATTAATTTTTTGCTAAGATTTCACTCTAACTTTTGTTGTTTTTTATCCCTTGTCATTAATAAAAATCTTCCTATTATTTTTAATATTCTACAAGAGGGACTGTCACTTAACTCATTTTTGGCTTAAAATGCAAAACAAATGTTCTCTGGCTGTTTAAAACCTATTAATCATAAAAGGGATTGTTCTTAAAGGAAAATTGAAACTAAATAACGCTTTAATTTTTCAAAATAAGATTAGTATACTAGTATTGAAAAACTTAATACAGCTTTATATACAGACAAGAATTTTAAATAAGACTTCTTTATTTATTTAATCATATTATGAAATCTTTAATTTTTATTTAAAAATGATTTTTTTAATGGAAGGAAATTATCTTGTTTAATAATTTATTTTTTATGTATGTATATATATTTTCATCCTATATTTCTTCAAGGTCGTCCTCGTTTGGAGTCAAAACCCATCGTTCTTCCACCATTATACCCTACCAATGGCACTTCTTCAGTGACGGATAGTAAACCAGCTGAGTCAAACTCACCAGCTGAAACTAGTTCAGCCAACTGTAACGTTTCTTCTAGTTCTTCACCCGCAAGTGATTCTTCAGCTATAGTGAATGGTATGCACAAGCCAAATTCAAGTACTGAAGATGGAAAGGTATGGATGGGATCTTTAATGGATTATTGTGACTAACTAATAATGTTATTAACAGTTTTCAATGGTCTCTTCATGTACTTTCTCTGAAACTGATCCTGATGTAATACATACTGAATAACTTAAATGGCCAATCTCTAAATATGGATATATTCTCAATTTTATTTTATATCTGATAGCCAATTCACTTTGATTTTTTTTATTTAAGAATATTCTTATGGTTCAGAAATCATTGTAAATCTGCTATTCTAAAATGAAAATTTTTGTCATCTAGCCCCGTCCAATTATTTTCCAGCATATTGTGCTATCTGTTGCATACTTTTTTTTATTGCTCATGTAGCAAAACTTTGTTAAAATTTTGCTTTACATCACTATTTGTGAGCAAAATTGGAAGTATTTATTGGAATATCTATAGCAAAAGGTTAATATATGTCTGATATTCTAAATCTCGATACATCTGTAAACAAACATTTTTTGAGTTACAGCACTAAAAATTTTCTGTCTGCGGCTTTATTTTTAATTAAAATGAGAAAAGTTCTGATGCCAATTTTTTAAATACAAAAAGTTACCCTTTTCCATAAATCATTGGTAATATTGAAAGAATATTTTAAAACTTAAATTAAACATTGTGGGTGGCATTTTAAATATGTGTTTACAAAATGAAAAAGGAATATCTTAAAATGTGAAGGCTATCATTTGTATCTTGAAGTTGAATTCATTGACTATTAAAAGCAAAGAGTCAAGTTTTGAATTATTTTCTTTAAGTATTAAATTAAATTTTACAAATATTTTTTTAACTTTTTTATGTATCAGTAATGTTTAAAAAAAGAAATACTGTTAAATAATATCCCTTTCCCTTCTTTTGACTATTTTAAATTCAGATAATTAAATAAATCTTGTATGCAATCAATTTGTTTGCTATTTAATATTAATGCTCTTAATTTTCGATTCATAAAATATTAATTAGTTAACTTCCCTATAATCTCCCTTTTGCTTCATAGTACTTGTGACAGAATTGGGAGACAATCCACTTATTGTGTTGGATTTCTCATGAGGATCGAAGTTACAGATGCTTTTGTTTCATTTATGAAGACAATTTATTTAAAATATTAATTAAATTATGAACGATATATGCTCCTATCTTATTCAATTATTTTCATAAACTGTTGTAACTTGAATATTGAATCTTGCATAGCTTTTTCTATGCAAGATTTCTGATCTCAGTTTTGTATGAGATCAGAAATAAATAAAGAAATACATGCATGCAGGGAAGACTTCAGAATACTATGCAAATTAAATGTGTAGCACAAAATTTAAAGGCTCTAAGCTCCTTTCTCTGGTGTTATTCTCAAGGCACTGGATAACATAATCAGATTGAGAATCAAGTGTAAATGTGTTTGATTTTTCTTCTTCACAATTGCCTAATGCCGTACTTGAAATTTCTAACAAGTGGTGTTTAGGAATTAATAGATTTAAATTAAATTTTTATACTCTATTGCCAGAATAAATATTAGTTATTTCCAGGGCTGGATATTATTTTATTATGTTAAATATTAAGTGTACATCTTTACATACGCATAGTCATTGATCTGAAATTGACTTCTCCGTCCTAGAAATCAGTCCTATCTAACCAGATTACCTCTTGTCTAAGCTGCTATATCTGCCAATAAAGATTTTGCTATGGCATAAACAAAGTGAAGGGCTGGATTCAAGATGTTTGTCGATGTTATTTAACTTATGACGAATTGTCTGTCTAATTATTGACCCCTTTAGTGTAATAGAGAGAGGGGATCATCTGATTAATAAATATGAACTTATCAGATAGTACATGTTAATCAAGCAAATTGCAACTTAATGTTAAAAATGGTTGTTGGATGGGATGCTTCTCTCATTGCCAGTATATTGTTTTTTTCTGTCATTTACATTCTTTAAAATTGCTTTCATTCTGTGTGATTTCTTTTGCTTTTCTAACTATAAATATAACTAACCAAAACTATTTTATTCTTTTGTGCAAAGTTAAATATTATGAGTGAAGTTATAATAGCTATGCTAGCTTTAAAATATTATAATAATGTTAGAAAATCTTGATAAGAGTGATTTGAAAAGTGGGAAAAAATTCTTACAACTCTTACCATCAAAATTGCTGTTACATTCTTGTGGTTAAACTGTTTTTCAGCAAATGTTAGTTGCTCATAATTTTTTTAAATTCTTAATATTTGAAGCACACAATTTTCTTTTTGATGTTTATTGTTGTTTATTTAAAAGAGTTTTATGATTCTAAATATGAAATGTGTATTATTAATAACTCTTCAGGTTACTTCTTGCTAAATTCTCCATAATTAATAGGGTGAAGTCATTTCCTTTTTTCTGCAAGAAGTATTCATTACAGATAGTAATTAGTATACTTTCATAAGCCTTTGTCATTTTCTGTGAATAAATTGGCATGTTGTAGATTTTGAGATTTGCTTCCCCCCCCCCCTTTTCCCTGCCATATCAGAATATATAGTAATATCTGTTATAGTATTATTTTCTGGAATTTCTGAATTTTGTTTTTGCAAACTGTTTGAATACCATATTCTTAATGACATATTTAACCATTTCTAATTATAATAAATAGCAAAAATAGTGGTAGTTTGGTTCAATAAAATGAGAGCAAAAGAATTGCAAGTATTAATTAGATGAAGAAATATAGGCAATAGGCTTTAAAATATAGTTATATTAGCACATAGCATAATTTAGAATACATGCAGAACACTCAAAACCTGTTTGCTGTTTTCCCAAAATATTAATTGTCATATATGCATTACATAAAAAAAAAAATTGCTGCATTGTGCCACCTAATGTGTTTATTTATTTGTGTTTCCATTTACTTTTTTAGTTCAACTAGAAAAGTAATATTCTTAAACTATAAACTTATTGTTGCAATCAGTCTTCAATCAGATTAAAAACTATTTGTAATCAGATTATAAAAACTCAAAGTAATTTTTTTTCTATTGTTAAAGTACTAAAAATTTATGTTAAGGAAATTAATATGATCGTCTTAACACATATCAATAATGTGAAAGTAAATTATCTATGAATAAAATTTTGTATCATCATTGTTGCTTCACCTTTAGTGCATATTTAATCTGCGTAGAAAAAATGATCCACATATTTAAATCAAACTTTTCAAATAATGTTCATACGGAAATGATAAGCAAACTTAGTTTTATTTTAATGTGTGAATTTCTCTTGATAGAAATTTAATTATTATTAAAGAAAAGCATTGAATTATCTCCAGCTATGCATTTTAGTGATCCATGTTAATTTGTTTGTTGAATTCTTAGTATTTATTGTCTCGGCTGTTTTTTTATGATGGTAGAAAAATGTGAAATAGTGATTTAACAGTATATTTTTTTCATAGAACGTTGAACAAATGTTGTCTGGTTTGTGCATTGTATGTACACAACCTGGTGACCTCGTGAAATGTGATACTTGTGCAAAGCAGCAACATTTAGGGTGTATGCAGCCACCATTAATTACAAGGCCACAAGTACCCTGGCAGTGCAGTGAATGCCAATCAAGGACAGTTTCTCTCATTGTGGTGCAAAGCTATGACATGCTAAAAGCAGGTGCTTACAATTCATTGTACTCTGTAGTTCTCATAAGGATTCTACTATTTCTCTAGAATCACAAACACCCTGCCTCCTCATAAATCTAGACCCAAGTTTTTAAAAATGCTTAGTTGAAGAAATTTGCATAGTTCTGTGTGTATAATCACAAAACTTGTATTTCTAATGGTTATAGAATGTGCTTCATGAAAACATGAGAAGCTTTAGCTTACTTTTCTGTATAAAAGAAATGGAACTAATGTAATACATATCTTAAATTATGTTTTCTTAAAGCTAATCAGTATTTTCACATTTTTTATTACTTAGTTTGCTAAATTCTGTTTTAATGAGAATAACTGCTTACAGAATGGGTCTGACATAAATTCGGATATCCTATGATTAGCATAAAATTTCAAACAATTGTGCCAACAGTTTAGTTCTATTGTTTATTATTTGCACACATTTCTGCCACAATTTAAGAATTTGAAACAGCTTGAAGGAAATTTATTAATTGAAGACTATTTAGTTCTAAATTCCTTTTGCAATTTGAAAACCATTTAGTTTTGAAATTAAAAGTAGTTGAAAGGGGGAGATAGTGAAAGTTATTAATTGAAAATATTGTTTGTCACTTACCTGGAAGACTCCTTTAAGTAAAGCTCCGTTATCCTCTTTGTAAGTAGATGTGATTTAATAATGTATGCTAATAGAATATTTATCACAACAATTATCAATCTTTTTTTAGAGTAATTTTACACAGCATGTCTATGTAGTATACAGTTTGTTTTTTATTTTTAAAAAAGTTGATAGGTTAATATTATGAATTTGAATAGCCAGTCTGTAGAGAAAACTTAATTCTAATAAATAATTTTAAAATTTGTGTTAAATTTGTAATAAAATTTCCAAAATCAATGTTTGTCATAAATTTAATTTGATATAAAATTAAATCTAGTTTGCTAAGTTTCTTTAAATTTGGTTGGTGTCTAAAAGGTGTTGTTGTACTCTTAACTTTAAAAAAGATAACTTAAAATAGTATTTTCATTTCAAATTTTTGACATTATTGAACCCTTATTATTGTTTCTCACCTCATTCTTTTGACATATGCATAAGAAAATAATCGGGGTGTTTTGTTATGAAACATTTTATAATATGTTAACTAATTGTCAAAAAAAAATGTATTAAGAGGTGGTTTTTTTTACTTTTAAATGCCAATTTTTTAAATTTTTTCCTGGGATATTTATTATTTTATGTTCTGAAGTGAATAATTTAACAATAATGAGTTTATAATAAGATGTTTCCCCCTTCTTTTTTTAGGGGTTGGTGGGGGACTGTTAAAAGCAAGCATTTTAATGTTAAAAGCAACCATAATGGGTTTATCTTAATTTTTAGCAACACTTTTAGAAATTTTTTATAATTACTTTGTTTTATTAAATTTGCTTCATATTTTTATTTTCTGTGTTGACAGAAAAGTATTTGTATTTATGTACCTGTATGTGATAGGGTTGCTCCATGATCTTTTTCTTTCCCTGTTGATGATGATCCATTTTTCATCTCCTATTATTATACATTTAAAAAAAGGATCGTTGTCATCATGTTTCAAGAGTAAATTTCATGCTTAGTGAGAGGGATTTCTGTGAGCTCATGTTATACCTAAATATCGAGCTTCACAACATACCCAAGCTGTTTCAAATGGTCTTTGACTCTCAATTTTGATATGTTAAAATTCTTGTTGTCTCTCATGTCATTAAATGTTGATTGAATTTGATCATTGCTTCTACTTTGTTGTCATCAAACTTTTCCTCTCCTTTCATTTTTTCCTTTAATTTACTGAGCTTGGAGCATCTTCAATATCAAAATTGCCAGAGTTGGTGGCTATGATGAATGAAATTTAACAGATGAATTCTGACACTGTCATACTTCCAAGACATCTGTGCCATACACATCTCATAACTTTTTGTGATCTTTCACAGCACTCTTTTCTTTTTGCAAATAATACTACAAAATAAGACGGAAATATTCCTTTTGAGTTTCTATTTTGAAATATACACCAAATAAGTAATTGCTTACAATATTCTGCACTTTAGGTTTCTAAATAAAAATTGAAATATCTGCTTTGAGGTTATATAATGAGACTTTAAATGGAAATTAGTTACATTTCAATGCAAGTATCTGCATCTATGAAGAAGAAACATAATTACTTTTTCACCAGCCCATTATTTACCAAAATGTATAACATCGTAAAAAATGCTGAATTTTTTTGAAAAGTACAAAAAAAAAAGTTTGTTTTCTCCAGAGATGGAATGTGATGAATTGAAAGCATTGATGGAAAGTTTTGTTTGTCAGATGTATCAAAAAATAAAATCAGTAAAAGAGAAGAATTTGTGCAAGAAATCTTCATTCTAATAGATCAAGGGGTGTTAACATTTGTTCAGATAATGCATAATAGTCTGTAACTCTGCTCCCTCTTTCCTCAAAAGTAGGCAGAGACATATATTGAGATACTGCAATGAATTATCCTGACAAGGCAGAGCAAAACTTGCCATGACTTGAAAACCATTCAAGCTCCTTTAATTTGTAATGCATTAAGTAATGGCTATTTTATTTTGCTGTTGCTTTTTGAATATATATTTAACTTTTTACGATTTCCTAAAGAGATTTCCTAAAGAGTCCATCACTCAGCAGATCAGAAGGTCTTGGTCTGCCCAACAGGGAGGGGGGGACATGGTCCACCCCATCGAAGGAAAGAGTGTATTGATGATCCTCTCAGATTTTTACCAGGCCTCTATTTACCTTCTAGGCAGAATATATATATATTGTGTAAAAAGAGTTTTAAAATATTGTCATCCTTAAAGGAATGTATTTTTTGTAAAGTCTATTATTGTGATTGTATTTATTTCAAAAGAAATTATTACCCCCTGCACTGAAAAATTTAATCTCAAACTATATTATTTAAAGTTTTTTTTTTAAATTTAACTAGGCTCAAAGAAAATACAGAGGTAGAATGCAACAGTCAAATTATTAAATATTGATTTAAAAAACTTTTATGTGCCTGAGCAGCTTAAACTTTTATTTTAAGTAAAAAAAAAAAAAAAAAAAATCTTACTGCATGCATCTAAAAGGTCTCACATTTAAGAATATTATGGCATATTAAATATATATAAGCATGAGAAAAGCATTGAATTTAAATATTTACAAATAAATATGCTGCTTCCATTGCCAGCTTCCCAATGGTGCATTTCACATTACACAAAAAGGAGCATTTAAATTATCTCTATTGGTAATAAATATGGTTAGGCTGGTCAGGGGTTGGCAAGCTTTTGAAACAGGAGAGCCAAAAGCAATAATTTATAAAATTTTCCAATTTTTAAAAAGCCACTAAAAATTTTCCATTTAATATTAGTGTTTGCTAATATTATTTAATTTTGGTTTAAAACAAACAGCTTTAAATATGGAATAATCTGCATTTATATAAAAACACAAATATAGATAGTTACATCAATGAGAGCAGAGCATTGGTTTTGCATGCCTTTTGAAAGTTTGATTAAATCTGGCTTACAGCTTGTTGTTTTAAGCACGATTTTAGATTTTTATTAGTTAGTTAACTTTTTTATATACTTTTTATTATATTCATGCAAGAAAAGGCTTGCTCACATAAATACATCGACCTGAAAATTGTCAGCCCACCATAGGCCTACTTCTTCACCTCACTGTAGCATTCTAGATGATTGTTCCATGTGTCAAATATGAGGACCTCAACTCATGGAATTTCTTTTATAGCTGCCACTTGTGCTTGCAATTCTGGACCTTCAAATCCTCTAACTTGAACTTGCCACTCCACCAGTCTTTGATATTAAATTCCAGCAATTGCATTATAAGCAATCCAGCATCAGTTGCAAATGGTTTAATGTTGATCTCGTTTGTATTTGCGTTGAAAAAATTACTATGAATATGAGGATACTTTTGTTTGTTTTGAATTGCTCATATCTCTCAGTTAATTGACCCTTCATGTTTGTTTGTTTTTTAAATTATGCTGAATTGATTCGTGTTATTGGTTGCATTGTCTCTTCACATCATTGCTTCAGACCTTTGAAAATGAAGAAATTTATTGTTCACTATGTCACATTAAGCATAGTTGTTTGTAATTAATAATTATGTTAATAGAAGCTGTTGAAAGATTAGGTACTTAAAAATGCATTATTTCTTAAGGTTTTTAATAATAAATTACTAATTTTTCCTATGAAACTGGAGAACTGCATGCGACTCGAGAGACTCAGGTTACCGATCCCTGAGATAGATGTTGTTGTCATACACGCCAGAGAATTTGATCTGTAACTGTCAAATTTGACTCATGTACACTTTGGGGATTGGGAATATGCACTTCAGAAAAATTTCTTTTTGATAATTTAGTTAAAATAAGTTAGATTTTAATGTGTTTCAAGCAATAGATTATATCGCTGCCTTGAAATCAAATCATTTTCTTTATTTCATCAAATATTTAGTTATGGGATTTCCTTATACTGTTCAAAACTAAAGAACCAGAAATATATGAACTGAACCAGAACTAAAGAATATATTTATAGTTATGAGATTTTTTTAAAAAGGTGAGGTTATAATCGTGGGAAATTTAGAAGATAAATGAGTTGCACATTTATGTTTGCTAATTGTGTTTTGATGTCATATAATTGATCTCCTTTATGCATACAATAAATAGAGCATATGTAAGATAGTTAAAATATTACTGTTTTACTATCTAATGATTTTGCAGAATCATGGATATTTCTGAGGAAATTAATTAATCAACGAAAGAAATTTGAAATAAAAAAAAAATCACAATATAGAAATAACCACAAATGGGCTAGCATGTTATGTTTTATTTGAAAAATGTGGTAATTCACTTCATAGTGATAGTAGTTCTAATAATATTAGTGCTGTTGAATATTGAGTATATTTTATCAAGCTTTTTGAAATATGTGATTCAAATTTAATTTTCTTGATTTCCAACAATGCATTCCAAAATCATAAGGCAGCCAATTCTGAACTTGTGTTATTAATTTTTACATTTAAAAAATGTATTGAAATGTCTTCTTTTTTCCAAATTTTCTTGAACATAAGATATTTTTAAGTTGTTTCTGTAACATTTGTAGTGCTTCCATACTGTTTGTATACGGTGTGATGTGGCATGCAAAAACTTCAATATACAATATATTTTAATGAGATGGAATAGACTTGTCAAAATTTCAGGTGTCTATTACTAAATGTTAAGAATCGTTCATGAAGATTTATAGGTTTCATTGAAAATGCTAAATTTTCATAAATAATAAATATTGTATAACTATTGTTCATTAATGCTGTACAAGCATTCACAGATTTCCAAAAGTCCACAATATTATGTGAGAGGGAAATAAAATCTATATTTGAGAGATATGAGAAAGTGTCAGAAAAGCCGCTGTCACTGCTTTAAAAAAATATTAAATTACAAAGTTATATATATATATAATGTTGTCCCAACAAAATTGTGTGGACCATAATTTTAAAATTATAGTAGTAAAACTATGTGAACTAATATTGATAAATTAAATTAACTATATCTTGTATTGATAATAATAAATGAAATCTGGTTTGAATAAATTAAGATGGAATTGGTAATAGATTGATTGCATTATTTACATTCATCTTTATATCTGGGAATGTTATTAGTCTCCTTTTTCTGTTGATCAATTAATTTTTCAATCCATTTGTATCTAAAATGTATCCAATTTATTCATAATATAAATTTCCAATGTTTTTAGTGAATGGAAAATAGACAGGGGGATTCTGATTAATACCTTGATAATCAAATTTTCGATGTTTATGTCAATTTTCTCCTTAAAATGATATTGACATTCTCAATAACATGTTTCCCAAGAACCTTAGGAAAGAAACAAATATAAAAATCCTTTTAGAGACTTCAAAATTGACCATAAGTTTTGTTTTCAGGCTCTAAAAAAAGCATTTTTTCTATTTTATGACCTTTCATTTAGTTGAATTCTCAGCATATAAGTAATAAATGTATTAGCGGATTTATCTATACTGCAAAATCAGAAACTTTATATAAATAAAGGTGTGTTTTTGTTTATGTGTTGGGGGTTTAGAGGTCAGAACTTTGATTTCTTTAAAATACAGTTTAGATTAGATTTCATTAAAATACAGGTTAGATGCAAACTAGATTTTACTAAGGTATTGCTTTCACATGGGAAAAAAATTAAAAAAATAAGTTAAATATTGTTGCAAATGCAATTTAAACAGGTGGGATTTTAAACTTATGTCTGTATGAAATGAGGTTAATATGAAATAAAGTTTTCTGTAATTTTTTACAGTATATATATTATTAATTTACTAAATTAGTTTTTTTTTTAAAGACAAACGGTTTAATATGTACATGATATCTACTTTAATCAGCTATTTTATAAACCTTTATTAATGGCCATACATTTGCTAACACAAATTTCTTAGTAGAGTGAGTAATTATATATTCTGTGTACTGTGGGTCATATTTAATAAAATATTCTTAAGACACTAATATTTTAAATTTAAAAAATTATATTGTTTGCTATTAAAATAGATATCAAAATTTGAATTTCTCTATTTTATATAAATATAAACGATTTTAGACTTCGACTACAATAATTTTAAAGAAAATATGTTAGTCAGTGTCTGGAATTTTCCCATGTCTGATTGACCCGAGATAGCAAAGTTGTTGATTATCCTAAAATAATGATAATCCGAGCTTTATAATTCAGTCAGATTTGATCGCAAAAGGTTGAAACTTTAGATTTTCAAGATTATTTTATTGAATATGATTTGCAGTATAAAAGGACTTGGTAAAATTTAAGCTTAATATTTGTTTTCTGAAGTAAGTTTCAATAAATGTATTGACTAAAATATAATATTATGTACGACATTTAAATCTTAATCTAAAGGGAAATTGAGTTTTATGATGAGCAGGAAACTGTTTATTGAATAATTATTTGAGGTATTCCATAAATTATTTTTTATTAAAAAATTATGTTGTTGACAAATAAAACTCCAATGCTGAAAGATTCCATTTTCTGTAGTGATATTTTTTCAAAAATATGTCTTTTCAATAGAAGAGTTTTTCTATTTTTTGGAATTCTATCATTTCTGTATCATTCAAATTTTATTGGAAACACTCGAAAATTGAAGAGATAAACAGTGCAATAAACAGAGTATCATAAGACTTCTATGGTGGATAAATTGTATGGCTATCAAAATTTAAAGCTTAATAATGCTTTGCTGAAAAACCCATTCAGAGATCAAATCATATAAAATGTTGACAAATTTGGCTAGCATAAATCCTGCCAAACTAGCTGGTCATTAAAGATAATTAGTTATTATATGCAGTTCTAATTCAACATCGATATCAGAGACTGAGGATAATGCTAGAAACTTGATATGATACAAAGAATTATGTTCAGAATATATAAAGGGAAAGTTCTCTAGCTGTAGTTTAAAAGGTGAACTGGAAATGTTATTAGATCTAGACAAAAAATTTGTGTTCCATCTATTTTTGTAATAAATTACAAAATTATTGTTAATAGAACATGAAATCATTACATTTCAAATTGCCATAAAAATATTGAGAATAACCATCAAATGGTCTTGCATTTTTAAACTAGAAAAGAGGTAACCTTGAATAAATGACGAGTCTCGATTGTATGAACTTTTAAATAAAATTATCATCAATTCTCGATTCTTCATATCATGTTAAGAATTTTTGATTAAAATATGACTTTTTGTATCAAAGATTTTCCAAATGATTAATTGATTTGAATTCATTAATATCCATATTTATTTAGATTTGAAAAAATGAATTTTAGTAAAATAACAAAAGGAAACTGAAATTGGTTTGCAAGTTTCTTGAGATGTTTTTAGAAAAAAAAATTAGTTTCAAATATGTATACATATATATAAATTTTTTTAAGGGGAGTAATATATATATATATATAATACTCCCCTTTAAAAAAATTTTTGTCCCCTTCTAAAATGTTTTGGTCATGTTATGCTTTTACATCAGAATTGACATATTCATAAAAGCATATCCATTTAAATTAGCTGATGATTGGTTAATTTTAAGAAATCATAGATCATGAAAAAGATCGTAGATTTTAATATTTATCTTTTTAAAAACTATTTTAATTTTTCTGTTATGACAATTTCCTTTTTTTTTTTTTTTTTATTTGGTTTGTTGAACCAAAAACACATTCTTTTCATTAATATAAAAGGAACTGACAAAATACAAAGATAAATATTATAATTTTACAAAGCATACTTAAAATTAAATATGTATTTATGTGCTTTGAATTTTTCAATGAACATATTATTTGTTATTTTAAAGAGATGCTTAGAAAATACTTGTGTCCACTTAAGCTTGCACATACAAGTGTGCTAAAGTACTTAAAATTATTTTAATAAATAAAACCTTTTTATTTTATTAATCCTATGATACAATGCTTTGGAATGGAACTCAAACAGATACATGTAATGCATTCTGAATGTGTATGAATGTAAATGCAGTTGATTACATTTATATTCTCATATTTCAGCAAAGGAAGATGAAAAGAGGAAACTCCTCAAAAAGAGCTTGGAATTGAGGCTGAAACGTTCTCAGCTTGAAAGTAGACTGAACCAGCTTAAAGAATTATCAACTGTAAGTATTAGTTTCAATTCTTGTTTTTTTTTTTTTTTTTTTTTTTTTTTATAAAAAAAAAAAAGGGAATGAAATTTTTCTGAATTCAGGAAAGGTATTATTTCAGATTAAATGTTATGCACAGTGTTAACATTTCAAGTACTGATTGTTTTGATCTTATAGCTACTGTTTAGTCTACCATACTTAATTTATTGAATTGTTTGTTTATTATTTGAGAAACTGTGATCAAATAATAAACAAATCAGATCAGAGAATGTTTTTAAAAAATACAAAGCACTGTTCAAAAGCCATATTCAGTATGAATTGAATGGAAAAAAAAAAATCCACCCTGATTTTACTGAATAGGTTTAAAAATTTCACTGCTTGCTTTGTAAGAAGATAATAAGCTTGAGTAATTTTGGAAAACAGACACTTACTGATCATGCCAAGAGAGAAAACAAAGAAGATTGCATGCTTGATTAAAAGTCTTTGTTGATGTTGGACTTGTTATCTGAAAGAAATACAAAAAAAAAAAAAAAAATGACACTTCAAATGCAAAAACATTAAATTTAATGTCCAAACACAAACCCATTTTGAACATTTTAGTTCGATAACAATAACTTAAAGCTGAATTTTCATGGACATTAAAACCTGTTGCATTAAATTTGTATTTTAATTTATTATGATTTATCAGGAATATTTTCACATATGTTTTCTAAAAGTAAAATAGCTAAAGAAAAAAAAAAGTACATTAGGCCATAGAGAAATGCTGTATCTAATTTGTTACAAATTAAGTCCATTAATTCAATAAAACTGATGGCCGAAAAATTTGCAGAAATTGGCAAAAATGTGTAAATAAAAAAAAAAATGTAATCTTGCTTTTGAATATTTTTTTGTTGTTGTTGTTAAGTAATCAGTTAATGATTTTTATAATGACAACAAAAATATTTTGTGTTTTTATTTAATCCAAGTCCTTAAAATTGTTTGATTTACAATTGAAAAGCATCAGAGATATTTTCCCTCCCTTTAATATATAAATTTTGTCTTGCTAAATTCCTGATAATAAATAGAAATAAACTGTTTTTGTGTAAATGAAAACCTTCTTTTAATATGCCTTTACTTTGGGTAATGTAAAATTGTTTCTCCCTTTCTTTGCTTTTTCTACTCCTTAAAACCATATTCCATTATAACTAGCTCCTGAATGCTATTTGCAGGTTTCCTTGTATCTGGAATATCATACATATTTCGAAATTTGAAAGGCAGCTCAGATTTATGAATAGAAAAGCCCCTTATAATGCTGCAAAACATGAAAAAATTATTTTGTAGCAAAACATTCGGTCATACCACACAGTGATAGACACCATTTCTGCATGTGATTGAGAATTCTTGTGCAGACTTGACATCTTGTTTTCATTGATGTCTCGCTTTATACTTTTCCAGCAACATTTCAACAATTAGAAAGATGTTGAAAAATGGCTTTTGTCAGGATTGCTTCAAAACAATTTTTCTAGGATAGCATTCACTATGTGTTGAACAGATGAATAAAATGTATAGCCAACGATGCTGCATACTTTAAACAAAGTATTTATCTTTTTTTCAAGTTACAATTTTTTCTGCTAGAATTATTAATCGGCACCTCATATAGAAACAACAACACTAAAAAAGGGGAAACATTCAATTTTTTTCATTGTAACATGATCAAGAGGAAGAGGTTATTTAACATAGGAAAGAAAAAGGAGCAATTAAAAAATCTGATAGAATGGTGGGATTAGATCATATTTAATCTATCATTTTACTCTCATTTACTCTGAATATAGATAAATAATACCACATTCACTTGAGTAAATGCTGGGAAACCAATAGTTTGATATAAAAACGATTTTATAATTAATTGTTATTTCATAACTAATATTTTTCTGTGCGATTCCTTTTTCCACTTAAACTTTTAACTTCTCTATTACTATGGTAATTTTCTTAGGAATGGAATTTTCTTTTAAGAGACATAAAAGTCATGGATTGATATTCATTGGAGTCATCAGTTTCATAATTTCAAGAAATAAGGGTTGTTGTTTTTTTATTGTGCCTTTTAGGTGTCCAGTTATTTGAATTGCTCATTCACAATTTGTGAAATAAATTTCTCTACAGCTTCCTTAGAGTAAAACTCTGAATTATTACATAAATTATTGGGTATAATTTTATATTCTTGTAATTTTAACATCTGTCCTCTCTTTAATTGAGATATTTAAAAAGAAGAAGAAAGAAACAAAGAAAATATCAATATTTAAGAATCAAGGAAAAATTAAAAGGCAATAAATTTTAGGCAGAAAAAAAAGTTTTTGTTTACCAAGCTAAGCAAATATTAAGGCACCTTCAACTTTGGTAAAAGTGAGAAGATGAAGGATTAACTCTTTGATATCAAGAATAAAATAACACCTAGACTTTTCCTCCTATCAAAATGAGTTTTCCCTAACAAAACCTAATCCTATCATGACAGCCATCAGCTAGACACTTAGCAAAAAAAAAAGATTACGTGGCAGACAGATATATATCTCGAACTGTTAGTAGCTTCTATGATGTCATGCATTTGATACCTCATATTGTCATCTGAATGTACCACTGTTTAAGATAATCCTTCTGCTGATAGAATAAATAGTTTAGGGTGGGTTCCAAAATCTGTTAATATCATCATTCAAAATGTTTTTAATCATCAAATCTCTTTCAGATTGATTTGTAAAATGCCTATTCATTGCTGTTCATCTTAATTCATTATCTAAAGGAAGATTCAAATTATTCATTTTTGCTGTAACCAATGTATAATGACATTTTTCTGCTAAAAATCATAATTTTATTGGCAAAAGTCCCAACGGCAAAAATAGGTCGATTTCAAGATTTTTTTTTAAATACTTAATATGACATTGATGCTTATTTGCCACTTGTAACAATAATGAAGTATAATGGAGAAGTAAGGGTTTTTAATTTCATTTGTGTGCTAATAAAAATGTATCATATATTTTTAACTGGAGGGGGGTATACTGTTTAGAATATCCATAGAAGGATTAATAACCTTCGTAACAAGTTTTTAATGTCAAACTATTGAAAGTTTGATCTTTGTATATTTAAATTAGTTTCATTTATTTACTTAGCAAGATTTAAATTAAAATTAAAGTTTTTTGCGTTTATTTTTTTTTCTGTATTTATTATTTCTGCAGTATTGCATTCATGAATTTGTTTTTGAACTTTGAAAAATTGTTTTTCATACACTCTTATTTAATTTACTTTCTTTGTTGTTCGAAACCTTGAATTTTATAAACAATTTACTATTCACTACTGTTATATTAGGGCTTTGAGGTTTTTCGTACTTTATATATTCAGAATGGCAATTTTAATATTAATTAGTTTTACTATTGCTTAATAGATAAATTTAACTTTGTTTTTATTCTATACTAGTAATGCCACATAAAGAGAAGATTTTTGATATTGAAATTCATTAATTTTTATAATTTTTATAAAGTAAGGATTAATAAATTAATATATTAAAACAAAACATCTTTTTAATGTTTAATAAGAGTGTGTTTTAATAGTGAATTATTAAGAAAATAATAAAATAAAAAGAATATAGAAAATAATAAAATCTAAAAGCTTTTTTAATTCTCTCATAAAAATGAATTTAGAAAAATTGTTTTCATTAAAGTATCTAAACTGTGAAATTGGTATCATTATTTCTAGAAACAGAAAAGTCGACAATCAGAACTCCAGACCTCATTGAAAGAAGTTGAGACTCATTTGGAGCGCATCCAAAGTGTGATAAATGGAGTGCGATTGTGTTCTTGATGTTCCTTTACCACAGTAAACAAATTTTCATGTGCCAATTTCGGTGCTTTTAAATCTTTGTCTACAGCATTGGTTCCTGGAGCTTAGTTTCCTTTTTTCCTACTCAGTGTAGGAGCATTCGGTGCAGCTACTAAAACAGCTAACAGATGAAAAGGAACTCAGAATATGTGATGCCATTTAATAGATGTAAATATCTATATTCACCAAGATAATGGAAGTGGACTTTTAAATATGCTTTCACTTTATTTATATAATCTGCACAGTCCATAAATGCAGCTAAAAGCTTTCTTCAAACTCTTAATCGAAGCCTGTTTGGGCATGGTACCTGTTTATATTGTGTACATAGTAGTTAATCTGTATATATAATTATTGAATTTAGTCTTAGTTATTTGGGTGGAATTTAATTCTTTACATTCACTTGTAAGTGAACTTTTTCTAAAAATTATTTTCATTGTTGGTGGTAAATTTTTATGAATAGTGTGATAAAAAATGAGTAGCAATTATGTTTCAAATTTTCTGTTATTACTTATTTCTTACCACAAATATGGCAAATATATACTGTTTCCATATAATTATTATGGAAATGAATGTCCTAAAATTGATAAATACATTTTTTTTCAAAAAAATAATACACATAAATAAATTGTGGAGCCATATTTTCATTGTGCTGGTTTTTTAGTTGTAAATAATAATTTCAGAAAATATGTTTTTAATTTACAAAATCATATAATTACATTTCGTGATATGTAAATCAAGCTCACGCTTTTGACTTGTGCCAAAGGCTGATAAAAGTTGATGAGATAATGTAATAACTGTGGATTATTTTTCATTATTATTTTATCTTCATTATTTTTTCTAGTTATTCAACTTCTAAATCAACTTTCATTTTATTGCTTAGTTAAAAATGATAAATATGAAATGAATCTCATAAATACACTGTAGTTTTGTTTTACTTTTTGCATGTATGTTTGATGCATAAATATAGATAGGATTTTTCCCTCTAATTTCGTTATACAAATTTTTTGTATATCTAATTAAATCCATTGTTGCTTTTTTTTATTTGAAACAATGAAATAATTGTTTCAAATGTGCTTTTTTATGTTTGCAATAATTTTCAATATAAAATTACTTACTTTTGCGTTGTAAATGTACTTATTTATGGAACATTCATTCCATAAATGAATTCAAAGGTAATTATTTTACTTTCTGGTTGCATCAAAATTAAATTGGCATTTATTGTTTTTGTTCTGTATTGCCATAAAATAAATATAACTGCTCATATAATAAAACTGAATTCTTGGTAAGTGATAGGGTGATGCCAAATATATAACACTATAATTCATTGTAATAATGCATCCGAATTTTGAAAGCTGTATAAATATTTGCATTTTAGTTTAATTTATTTGTTATAAGTTTTTCCTCTCTTGCCACAAAAGAACATTATCTAAAAATACCTATTAAAATAAAATAAACTTTGGAAGAATAAAATTAAATTTGTTATTGATTTTTATTATTTTTGTAAATGCATTAAAGAAAGGATTGCTATTAAAATCATAGCCTAGAAAAAAGGGAGGGCAATATTTAAAGTATTTAATTAAAGCACGGCAACTTTTTTTTTCTATCACATATTTGAAATATTCGGTCTTAAGTATGCGATCAAAATGGCCATATTTTATTAAGTCCAGTAATTAAAGTAAAACTTAATTGTGTTTTCTACTATTATATTTACTATAAAATCTTTTCTCATCTATAAATATAACAAATAAACTCAATTTTTGCCTTCTGAAAAAATTTGAATTCTGTTTGTTTAATACTATTGTCATCAACATTTACTTCATTGCTTGCATATCATAAGTGCTTTCAAGTACACCTTTAGCTTGTATATATGCATCTAGATTGAAATATTGCTTAAGAGTATACAAGGTTGTAAATATTCAAGATAATGTATATTTTGTTCATAAAATTTAACTAGTCTCTCAAATTTGTATATTTCATAGAGTCACTTTCACTGATATGTTTGAAAATTTCGGAAAATTCCTAATGATCAGAAATGAAGAATACTCAGGAATATTTATTTTCATTTCAATTCTTTTTTACATCTATTTAGTCGTGCAATAGAATTACTCACTAAGATCATTTTCTAGTTATACAATTATTGGTCAATATTTTATGTCTCTTTGTTTTAAATGTAAAATAATTCTAGATGCATACTTCTAGTCTGGTGTTTACCTAGATTTTATCATATTAAGTGGTTTCCTTCATCCCTTAAACAGATTTGAAACTTGAATTATGTAAAACCCTAAATAAACCATTGTGACTTTCAATATTTCCTTTCTTGCATAATCATTTTTTTAATAAAAGTAAAAACCAGATTTTTTAACAAGTTTCTGATTCTATAAAATTGTTTATAAATTTTAAATCAAGCCTATATATTTTTTGTTAATATTTTTATAGCTACTGAAAATATTTAATTATTACGCATATTTCTGAATTGATGAAATGCAAAAGATGGAATGAAGAATATAAATTTGGAGTTATGCATCTGAAGTTTCCAAACATAAAATTGCATAGTTCACGTATGCATAATGAATTATTTCAATCCTTATATATTTTATCAATCATAATCTATTAATTTCAATAATTTTGTGATTATTTTGAATTGAAACATGTTATTTTAATTGAAATAGATTTTTTTTATTTAAGAAATTATGTACTGAATCTGTAAATTTTACATTTTTGGTGCTGTTGTGAACTTTAACACAATTTCTAATGTATGTAAAAAGTCTAATGGTTTCTTTTATGTGAATGTAACTTATCTTTGATAGGCTTTTAACTCTCATACACTTCATCTTTCATATGTTATTCAATGTTGAATTACTGCACGTAAAACTTTATCAAAGGTTTAAAATAATCTACCTGTAAATGTCATGACGTCGAAAACATTTTTAAAAGGTGTCTGCAATTTTTTTTTAAAATCCCATAAGAAAAGGAAATCCAGAAATACTTGTATCAAACTAATATTGTTTATACAAGTACTTTTTTATCTTTTAAAATATTTCTTATTTCTCCTTAAGACTGGATTTTTCTTTGGCTTTTTTCCTTTAACTGCATTTGTGTATACTTAGAAGCGTTCTTAATATCCCAAATGAATTTTAACAACCATGTGTATATGATATGTAAAATTGTCCTAGTTAAAGTGCTATTTTTGCTTCTCTGTTTCCTAAATGTTGGAAAAAAATATTATTCAATTGTCATTTGTATACATTATCTAAGCTCATTCAATTACTGCCTTATTCAACATATCAAGTGATTCAATTTAAAATTTTGTAATTTTTGTAATATTTCAAATAAATTAAATCTTGATATCATCCATGCATTTTGTTATGAAATCTTTTTATTATTAGCAGTGTTGTTTTCATTCTTTTGATCTGATGAGATATTTTGAAAACTAACAGCATACCTGACTTTGCTAAATCATGTTTTTTCTTATCAACACCTTGGAGACAAAATGTTATATTAATAATGATGTTTATTAATGGTATTTTCATGATAAAATATTGCTTACTATAATCATTCACGAATTTAAAGTATATAGTTTTCTTTCCCTTGTTATATATATACTTAAACGACTCTTTAAATAGAAGTTGATTTACTCCCATAATATTTGTACATGGAACATTTGAACTGCTTGATTTTAATTGCAATTGCCTCAGTTATTCAAAACTCATGCTGGAGCATACATATGCAGGGTGTGCAATGCTATAAAAAATGCCTAAATTGAAAATAATTTTTAACCACCTTAAAAAGTGCTTAATTTTGAAACGAAGTTTTAAAAAGTGCTTAATTTTCTCAAGTACAAAAGCGGCATTTTGTTTCCCCTCATGCTGAGTATGATAATTCAAAAGCATAGCTGTAAAGGGCTTTTTTATCAGAAAGGGTGAAAAGATTGATGAATTCTAACACATATTAAGATACTGCTTAATACTGCCCCCTCTTTCTTCAACAATGTGCACTACCATTTATTTAAGTATTAAGTTAGTTATGCATTAGGGGCAGTATGAAAAGCGCATTGTGTCATGTATATTGTGGCCCAAAAAAAACCTGAAAAAAAAATTATTTCTCTGACATTACAAAACTTTTTAAAGTTTGTGATGTTGTTAAGTTCTGCCTGTTAAGTATGTGTTGTAAAAGAAGAATACTCATACTGACCCTGTCAATGAAAAATACGAATACAGCAGGATGAATTTGTTGCACCACATCTTTTAAAAATTTTTTAAATTAAGGTAAGAGTCCCAAATATACTGAAAAAGGGGCTTTTATATGCTTTGACAATATCAACTTATATACATTATATAAATTTTCTAGTTTTTAAAAACCTAAAAAAAGTAGTTTTTTTTTTTTTTAAATTAAAGTGGCAGCTTTAAACTTTGTGACAAATTTTTAATTATTTAATGAATAGAATCAAATATGTTTCTGAAGAATGACAGCAAGAAAAAAACTCGAGATTACATTAAATGTAAGAAAAATATATATCAACAAACTTTGTTGTTAAAAAAATTTTTTTACTCTTGATTTTATCAAATAGCTTACAAAAAAAATGTGTTATGCTATTGATTACTTTATGAACACAGGACAACCATTACAAATTATTCATTTTCATGTTTTCAAGAGCAGCTAAATAGTTTACATGAACTTAAAAGGAAAAAAACATTGGTCACAAATTCGAAATTAAAAGCTTTTTCAACTTCTTGTTCTTTTCTTTCCATTAGAAGATGATAAATGTTACTGTAGCTCTGTAATATAAAATGCCAGATATTACTAAACAAGAATTTAACTGAACTAAAATAAGTGACAAGAATTAAGTTTGTGCCACCTAAAAATTTGTGCAAGAATAATAAACAGTAATTTTCTTTCAAAAAATTTTCTATAAAATTTATTATTACAATTTGTATATTCCTGGAACAGATTGATTCGAAAAATAAAAACAGTTGAATCATTAATAAAAATAATATAGTTAAAAATTGTTTTGCAACAAGTAATTTCATATTTAAATACAATTTCTTTAATTATATGTTTTTCCATTAAAGTTGAGTACATGTAAAATTTAGTAATAATAGCTAAGTTTGTAAATTCAAAACTTACTCTCTGTCCTTCTACGGGATCATCACAAAACTTTGTGCTGGATTCTGTACATTTGATTTCAATTGCTTTCCCAGGCGTCATTAATAGATGATTAAATTTCTGCTAAAACATTGAACGTAAAATTAAGAATTTTTAAATTAATTATTCAAAATAATTTTATATAAAAAAAGCTATTAAGTTCGTACTAAAATTGAACCTCTTTAATTGCAAATGATTGAATGGATATTTTTAATTCTATAGTAATTAAAGTTATCTATATAAATAAAAATGAATGTTTGTCTGTATGTCTCATATGCCTTCCTAAACCGTTCATCCGATTACGATGAAACTTGGTCAACTTATTGTTTGCACCTATGGGATAATTATAAAGATAATACAATTATCTAAAATTTAAATGGTTTTTAAAAAAAATTGAATCTTAATTGCATCTATTTACCAAGCATTAATTTCCAAGTAACTCGCCGAGGAGACAATTTTCTGAAGAAATGTTAAAACCAGTTAAAAGTTATTATTTTGTAGCCTATAGTACGCAAATGTCATGCAAGTCCGTCTCAGGGGTAACAACTTTATCACAGATTATGCGAGAAAATTTTGGGGTGACCAATCCTGGAGGGGATTAAATTTTAGCGTTTTTCGCAATAACTTTCAAAAATATTGCAGTACAAATAATTTTGCATCATCTTAATTTTTAAAAATTATCCTTTTAACTATATTAACAAGTTTATGGTATAAATATATTTTCTATGTTTACTCATTTTTAAAAGAAAATATTTCAATCACATTTTCTAAAATTAAATTCAGAATTCTGAACGAATATTAAACGAACGAGATACAATATATAGTTTCTTGCATTGCCATTCTGAAAGAACACCAAGTCCTACAATTGTAAATGAATACAGAAATCTAATATATAAAAATTAATATTTGTTCGTATTTTATATACTGTCGTACCATTCATCTAATTTCAAAAAAAACATTGCAAAACAGGTTCCAGCTAGTTACAGATAAGATAAAGTAATTAAACCATTCATTTCCTCGCGTCTATTCCCGTCAAGGACACCGAAAGTTCGTGGAGGAAAAGTAGCCACATCAATAAACAAATTCATGCTCTCCTAAAGGGCCTCTTTCTATCTCAAACTGTTTCAGCAGAAATTTTGGGCTGTAGGTGTTGTTCTCATCCAGCATTTAAATCACTTCATATGTATAACACATTCTGGATTGCCACGAATAAGTTTCTGGCACACTTTCTAGCTGAAAATCCATCAGTTAAAAGTATATCAATCTTTGTAGCTCATGAAATTTTATCCATATGAAATAGAAAAAGTGATGGCATACTTATAAAAAAGCTACTTGCTGGGATTTTTATATTCTACTAGATGGTACCCGGTGCATTGCTGCCGCAGAAGAAATAATCTTGAAAATACTGTTTATTGTAATTTGAAATAGTTATTATGTTTAATTAAGAATGATATGAAGAATGATATTTATTTTCTTGTCGGTGATGAACACATTCGTTGAAATTGAAGGATATATTTAAAAAAAAGCATAAATAGTATTTATTCTATTTTTATTATTCTCTTCTACAAATAAATATTCATTTTTATGAATTAGATTTGTGTATTCTTTTAGAATTGTAAAGCTTGGTGTTTTTTTCAGAATGGTAGTGAAAGAAACTATTTATTCTATTTCGTGATTCGTATAATAATCGTTCAGAATTCTCATGTTTAATGCTAGAATATGTGATTAAAATATTTTCTTTTAAAATTATTTAAAAATAGAATATATATTCATATCATAAAATCTTTAATACAGTTGACAGACAATTTTTGGAAAATTAAGATGGTGCAAAATCATTTATACTACACTGAAGTGACAAAAGTCATGGGATAGCAATATGCAAATATACAGATGGCAGTAGTATCGCAGCGAAAAAGTATAAATGTGCAGTTCGTTTTCCAGAGCTTTTATTTGTGTTCAAGTTATTCATGTGAACAGGTTTTTCGTGATTTATGGCGGCACGACGAGAATTAACAGACTTTGAACGTGGAATGTTAGTTGGAGCTAGACGCATGAGTCATTCCATTGCGGATATCGTTAGTGAATTCAACATTCCGAGATCCACAGTATCAAGAGTGTGCCGAGAGTATGAAATTTCAGGCATCACATCCCATCATGGACAGCGCAGTGGGCGACCACCTGCACTTAACGACCGAGACCGCCGACGTCTGTGTAGA
This sequence comes from Argiope trifasciata, assembly GCA_026543055.1. Lineage (NCBI taxonomy): Eukaryota > Metazoa > Arthropoda > Arachnida > Araneae > Araneidae > Argiope > Argiope trifasciata. The sequence continues at coordinate 97,659 of JAPMOQ010017544.1, forward strand.
ATGGTCAATGTTAATAGACACGCAACACTTCGTCAAATAACGGCAGGAATCAATGTGGGACGTGTCCGATAGGACTGTGCGGCGAAATTTGTCTTCCTTGAGCTATGACAGCAAAAGACCGACTCGAGTGCCTTTACTGACAGCACGACATCGCCTGCAGTGACTCTCCTGGGCTCGTGAGCATATCGACTGGTCCCTAGACCAGTGGAAAACCTTGGCGTGGTCAGATGAGTCACGATTTCAGTTGTTACGAGCTGATGGTAGAGTTCGAGTGTGGCGCAGACCCCACGAAACCATGGACCCAAACTGTCAGCAAGGCACTGTTCAAGCTGGTGATGGCTGCATAATGGTGTGGGCTGTTTTTACATGGCATGGACTCGGTTCTCTGGTGCAACTGAACCGATCATTGACTGGAAATGGTTATGTTCAGCTGCTTGCAGATCACTTGCAGCCATTCATGGACTTCACGTACCCACACAACGATGGGATTTTTATGGATGACAATGCGCCATGTCACCGGGCCAGAACTGTTCGCGATTGGTTTGAAGAACATTCCGGACAATTCCAGCGCATGATCTGGCCACCTAGATCGCCCGATATGAATCCCATCGAGCATTTAGGGGACATCATCGAAAGGTCCGTTCTTGCCCAAACTCCTGCACCATCCACGCTTTCACAATTATGGACGTCTATACTGACAGCATGGCTCAATACTCCTGCAGAGGACTTCCAACGACTTGTGGACTCCATGACACGTCGAGTTGTTGCACTTCGCCAGGCAAAAGGAGGACCGACACGATATTAACAGTCATTCCATGACTTTTGTCACTCAGTGTATAATATTTTCGGAAATTACTGCAAAAAATGCTAAAATTTTATTAAATGTTTAGTTAAAATTTCAAACCTATAGAATTGATTCCCCTAAAACTTTCTTGCACACTTTCTAATAAAACTTCTACCTCAGAGAAAAATTTACATTGAATTTATATGCAATCGCTACGAAATATTAACGTCTAGCTTGAATTTAGCATCTTTACTGAATCTCTCCTTGACGAGTTATTTGGTGGTTAATCCATGGTAAATATACCTGAAGATATTTTTTATACTTCAGATGATTGTATTATGCCTATAAACTTCACGTAAGCGCAAGCAATATGTTGACGAAGTTTTATCGAAATCGAAAAAAAAAATCTAGCAGAAAATTTGGTACACTAAAATTTCATACATGGTTGTAAATATATTTATAAGAATATTTGACGTCATTAAATATATTTTTATTTATTTTATGAGCAAAAACATCTAATAGTTAGCCCTTTGGTGCTACATTTCTGTATTTGTTGTATTTAACTACGCATACACCAGTGTCGGGAAATCTTAGTTTGTGAATGATGCAGCAGTAAATATCAGTAACAGGAAATGAAAACTAAAAGTAGATTATACATCTAAAATAGAAGAATAGAAGGTGGAAAGAGATGTATGTAGACTGCTAATAGAATAGATAGCTGCAAGGTGAAAAGAGTGCACTTTAAAGAGGGAAAGAGTCTTTTCTAGAACCCTGTCCTTTACATAACAAAAAAAAATTTACCACATGCACTTACACGAGACTACATATAAATCTAATCTGCGTATTATTCTTTAAAAAAATTTATGGCATTCGAATATATTGAAATAAAATAAATAATTTTCGAAAGTGAAATCTCAAAAATATTTTAAATAATAATTTATTATTTATTTTAAGAATGAATTTTGCACTTTATTTCGTCTTTGCTTTTTTATTCTTATAATTTCCATGTAAATAAAACAAAACTAAGAACTTATTGGATAACAATATGTAGTTGGCCGTTGAAAACAGATTGAATTCCTTTAGTTTAAGGGATTAAATTTTATTTCAAGACCGTAACAATACAAAGAGAAGGTAAACTAATGTTCTTTGATCTCGAATATTTAGTATTTAATGCAGTAACACAAGTTGACATCCTTTTATAAAACTTCATTTAAAAGAAGAATTCCAGCTTTTAAAAATTCAGGAGATGCGCAAATAATTAATTTTCACGAAATAAAATGCAAAGTGAGAGTTAAAAAATGGCACGTCGCATATAAATAAATATATGTTTAGAAAATATTTTTCTTTGTATGCACTCATTTGTTTTATGTAGAAGGGTTGTTTTTTTAACTTGGTGCAGATTTAACTACAGCATTGGCATTTATATACGTCCTCTTTCAAGAACTTCTGAACTTCTATATCCAAATTTTCTGAAATGTTTGATAAAATATTTAATATTTACACCTTGGTCAATGGTAAATGCTTCTAAATATCACTTTTTTTTTTTTTTTTTAAATCTTTGGTTGTAAAATGAAAAGCTATAAGGAAATGGTTATTATCACAGTTTAAAAGATGTGATTTTGAAGTAGGGTTTGATAAAATATAATCTATACTTATAATAAAGCTCAATGTGTGTGTGTGTGGGTTGGCTCTCTACAGGCCAGACCGTTGGACCAACATATACCAAATTTGGTAGCTGTATACCTTCGAGGTCGGGAATGTGCACCTCGGAGCCCTTTTTTCGAATTTTTAATTAGAATTTGAATAATTAAAATGTAAGCGAAATTTTGACGTTTTTCCTCTATAACTGCCGAAAATATTATCGCACAAACATAATTTTTACATCAATTTAAAGATTAAAAAAAATTAGCTTTCTAATAGTATCAGTGTTTTAATGTATAACTTAAGCTTCTATTTTTAACGAATTTTTAAAGAAATATTTTAACCATGTTTTTTTAGCACGTGACTGGATAAAATAAAAGAAAACAATGACGGAAGTTCAAATAAAAAAAACAACTATCATCGAAATTAAATCTAAAGAAATGCAACTTTTAGCACGTGACTGGATAAAATAAAAAATATATAAAATGTGATATTTTTTTAAAAAATAAATGCAAAGAAAAGATTTCTATAATCGTTTGCAATATCTAAATAGTTCAATAAATTATCTTTATATAGGATTGAATTTATACAGGATATGCATTCAAGTTCCGGTCCAATGGCAAATTTGTAAAATATTATTAACAGGCATATATATTGTTTAATACTATTAATTTGATCTAAATGAAGTAAATAATTATATTTTATGAACTTGAGTCAAACGATGCATTTATGAATAATGAGTTTTAGATTTCTTCATACTTTGCTCTGTGAGCCCTATTTTACAAAATATTTTTATTAATATTTTAAATAAAAGTTGCGACATCAATCAGTCTTCTAAATGAATATTAAAACTGACTGATTTATAAAATTAAAGAATATTATTTGGAATGCATGTTCTTTTAGAACTTTCAATCCAACATCTTAAAGAAAATATTAATTTCAGGCCAATCAATGCCCGGAATGACTTCAAGGCTAATGAATATGTGATTTTAATTGAAAATTTTAGAACACATTACTCATGGCGAACCAGCTGGTCGCCAAAGGCGGCTAGTGTATAATAATGCAATAAAAACTAATTAAACTGTGAAGTGACACAAAATATTGTTCAGTGAATGAAAAGTTAAAAGAACACATTAGAATATATATATATATATATATATATATATATAAATATATACCAAAGAAGGGAATCAAAAGTTCAAAAATATGAGGTCAAACAGAGCGAGAGAATTGCAACAATTTTCAAGGATAGTGTTTAACCGCAAATTACTGAGTGTGTATACTAAAATTTTGCTTTATTCTCAATCACAAAATCAAAAATGTAGATGTCATAAGAAAGCAAATTTAAAATTTGTAGAACCACGCGAATGATAAATATGCTTAAGTTGCGAAATAGATTTAACGTTTTGAGGAAAAAAAAGTAATTGTCATATATTTTAATTAACTTTGAAAAATTGATGTCTCTAAAAAACTAAGCTTTGAATACCAAGATGGTGAAATATCACTGATGTATGATTGATTTCAATAATATTCTCCGAAGTGATGACAGAAAAATGTACATTTTATCCCCATTTCACTTTCTTTGGAGAGGAGTAGAAATACTTTCTAAGCACGATTCAAGAGGCTAATTGTTAATAATATGTGTGATAGTATCATTCATATCCATCAATCAGTATGGAATTGCATGAGTTTCAAAAAAGTACATAAACAAATATTCAATCTCATATACATATAGACTTTTCAACTCAAATTTTAATCCCAAATTTGAATGCAAGTATGGTTCAATAATATACTTCTAAACAATAATGGATTAATAAAAAAAATGTTAATATACCTCGTTGTTTTCTTCGGAATTAAATCTCATAACTAACTGATCAGGTGATACAACAGCATTCCATCTACTCCAGTAAAAATTAAAAGCATGAATCAAGACAGACATGCATGAATAAGTCCAGTTTTCAAGTTCGATATTCTGAAAAAAAATATTAAAAACCACAGTGCTAAGAAATCATTCAGTGAAAAAAAAACAATCTTGTAACATCGATTTTTAATATTTTTCATAAAGATGCTCATATTTCACATACATTCACATTAATATTTCTCTTAAAGAACATTCAAATGAATTCAGGTGACAGAAGACAACTGATTTCAGACATTAAGATTACAATGTGAACTAGAATTTTTTTTATAAAGAAAAGCAACTTAATTCTTATATATAAAATAGTAATATTTTATACGAAGAGTATAGAGTATCAGAAAAGATATGAACGTCACCAGTAATTTTTATTATCCGAGCATTATTATTTGAAAGGATTTAAATGTCTAATTGGTTCTCTTATGAAGATTTCAGAGTAAAGACTGAACACACAAACACATTCTAAAGTGTTAAGAGAAGGCATTTTATTGGAAAATCCTTCTGGTCTTTCAAGAAAAACTTTAATTGCAAGATTTTAAAAAAATCAAATCTTGTACACTTAGTCTGTACATTCATCTGAAATAATATTATAAAAAATGAAAGTACATTACAAGACACAATTACAGCTGAGTTCCATTTATGAGTCGTTACGGAATTTTTAATAAATTTCAAAACTGTAGTTAATTATTTTCTAGCACACAGGGCCTGCCATTTAGGGAATGCGGCTGGTACTACGCAATCGGGCCTCGCGACTGAGGGGGGGGGGGGCCCACAGTGATTAAGAATTAAAATATTGTTCTGTACAATGATAGCTTTTGCACTAACTGAAAGTATGCAAGCTTGATTCCATGTGACTGACTGAGAATCGACTGACGCCGTAATCAGGCAATAATCCTAGTGATACAAACAAAAAGGGGGGGGGGGGGTGATTTATGAATAAAGAAATCCCTTTCAGACATGTTAAGACAGAACGCCGCGACTTGTGAGTGCTGAGGCTGGGTTCAAATGAACTCGTAAATCATCAGCTATATACTTTTCCTGGAACTAATGTAATATTTTTTAAGCATACGTCTATGTATGTTTGCTTATATTAAATTGCAGAAACAAAAACTAAAATGAAAATTAATTAAACGATCAATTCTTAGAATTTCCCATCGCCCTTACTGCTTCGCCGGCCATGACTGGAGTGAAAACAATTAAGAAAGAAATTTACATTTAGCAATCGGCGGATATGGATATATATGAAGTTTATAACATATATGCTAGTCTTGTGCAATCATGCCAAATATTGTTCATATAAGTAGATTTACAATTAATTTAATAATTCATTCTATAAACTGCTTAATACTGTTAAATATAACCTTGCCCACGCCTAGGAAATATCCCTTAGGGTGTAAAAAAAGAAAATACTAAATAATAATTATAATGAGTTATTTCTAAATATATTAACTGCGTTAAAACTTTACGCTACCAATTATTACAGCAAGTGCTGAGTTCTCTTTCGGCAAATTAAAATTATAATTATCTTCAGTCAAGCACGTGTTCAGAATGCTTCAATGCGCTTGCTTTATTAAGCATCGAAAGAGAAAATGCAAAAAATTGCAATCGTTCTGAAGTAATTGATGTATTAGCAAAAACAAAATGCATTGAATAAACATGCATTAATAATATGTGTTTGTGTTTTTTTTAAACTTCACAAATGATTAAGGCCCCAAATGGCTTCTTGCACCCAGGCCCCATCCTAGAGAAGGCCGGCTCTGCTACCATATTCGGTGACACTTTATGCTCTGATTCCTTTCCGTGGAAATCGAACGTGAGTGAAAGTAAAGCATCCTTAAGGCCTTATCACACGGTAAAGTATGTTCGGCACTTTCCGTCAGCAAACGACAAGGAAAGTGACGCCACTTCAAAATTTCACATGATTGGTTGAATTCCGTTTGCGGACAATATTTCCGACAACATTTTCGAACTGGTTCGATAAAGTTATTGATTATGAAACTTGCTAGACCGGTTTTTGAGGGTAGAAACGGAAAAGTGCTGGAGAAATTTCACCGTGTGATAAGGCCTTTACTCTCCTATTCGCTGACGAGAAACATTTTCGATTGTCACGCGTGATTGAAGCCGCAGGAGATGATGTCGAAACTGTTTCAAGTGCCATCTGCAGTGAGGCACTGTGTTTTGCACGACTATAGAGAAGTGCACTTGAACATGGAGACCGAGTTCTTGTCTCTAAGCAATGTTTATTTTTCAATGACGTGTGAACCGAAGTTTTCCTAATGTCCGTCCCTACCAATTCGCGCCATAAGTGTTTAAACAACCGGATTCCATTAATTTCTTATGTGAGGGTTTTATCATTCTAGGTCAAAGAACAAACATGAGTACAATTCTCAGAAAAGTCAATTTTGTTTATTTTAAGGTGAAAATTATCAATTACGATAAATCACAAAGTGTCGAAAACTTTTGTGGATGTTGACAAAGAGAATAGGTGAAAATTTTCCATTTCGTATCCCTATAATTTGGCAAGAGCCCAGAGATCACTTAAGTTATTGTCATTTTTGTGTAGTGAAAATGACAGAATCATTGTATGAGTACTGTAAACAAATCTTTTCCCTATCAGTGTGTGAAAGCCAGTCGCTCCTGCATGTACATATATATGCCTGCTTCGCCATGATGAAATAAGACGACGTCAAAGAAAAGAAAGTCTCTCCTTTTTCTCTGTCTTCTAAACGGCCATCTCCCAAAAAATTTTAACAATGTGTGTGTGTGTGTGTAGCACATTGAGATTTTTACATGACATTTTTATGAGAATTTTTTTAATCAAGTATTTTAATTTAATATGCAAGGAATCAACAGTAATTAGCTGAAACGCAATACATACGGATACATGCCATAATTATACGCATAATTTATTTTTAAATTTTCTACAAAGCTTACCTTAGAAGAAATCTCAATGAAATTGTTGATGTCTTTCTCTATTGCGACGTTGATGCCCATGAGCAACAATTTCTAAAGACAACATCAAGGAATGAGTATGGTGCAGTGGCATATATATATATATATATATAAAACCTTTCACAATGTTCAATTCCACTCACTTTTATCAATGCATCGGGGCCCATCCACACAGAATAAGAGTTCGGAAACAGAGACTTCCCGTCCCTCTCAATCTGCCGGATGCAGCACCCTCCTTCGCTAATTTCTATCTTTATGGCAGCTTGCATGCCAGTGATGACGAGGAAGGCGGTGTTCTGTTTTCCTCTGATCAATTCCCAAGACTGAAATATGACAGGATATAACGGTATTTTTAAATTTAATTTAAATCTTAATTCATTTTCTTTCTAATATTAGCTCACAGCACTTTATTCTAAAATTGTCTCTAATTTCTTGACCTAAATCCAATCCTACTTTTTTTTAAATTTAATTATTTTTAACACTCTCTTTAAAAAAAATTGATGATTTGTGCATTTTCCACTATTGTTTAAATTGCACTTAAAGCTTTATTTATTCCTTTTCGGAAAAAATGATCTACGCTTCAAAGAAAAACATTCCATTTCTTCTAAAATTATTTTATCTGACATAAATAATCCATACAAATAATTATTACCTGATTATTTTCCATTAAATTCGACTTACTTCAATAATAATAACTCAAATAACCTGAATTATTATATTCTTTGATTTTCTGACCACTATATTAAAAATATCTAATCATAGGACTAAACTATTACTATTATTCATCAATTGGATTTTTCAAATTTAAACTGTGTTTTGAACTTGAAATATTTCATGCGAGATTTGAAAAATTATTTCTGAGAAAAATTAAATATAGGAGTGTCAGAAAATTTTAAATTAACATGATTTCTATTTATCTCCAAGCCCTTCTTTAGTGAAGAATTTTTCAATTTCAATGTACCCATTAAAATTATTCTTCAAGCTATATTTGTGACAATGTTAGATGAATTGTAAAAAATATGCCTTTTGAACTCATTATCATTGTGAAATAAATAGGCTTATAGTTGCAATTGCTGCACAAATTGAGTCTAATATGTTGTATCAATCTGATCTTAAGAAAGACTTTATAAAGGAATACTACCATAAGTATGCTGTTTTCTAAGCTCCGGATAAAATTTACAACATACTAGTACTTAAAAAATATTTGAAACACTAAGATGTAAATGATTTGAAAGTGAAATTAAATAAAAGGCCAGGTGTAAACTATCTAATGAAAGATTTTCTCATGCATATCAATGAACAAAAATTGTTTATATTAATGAAATAAGGGCAAAAGTTTATAAAGCATATCTGAATTAGATTGAAAAATAACTTTTTAAAGCTGAAAAAAGACAACTTGATATGAAACCTCAACCAAAAATTATTCTTCGAGCGTTTCAAAATAATAGATTTGCAAAAGCATCTAATAATATAGTCATTACAGTGCCAAACATGCAATGCGTGGTGCTTGATAGACTTTCCCACCTGATAGGGCATGTTATTATATTTCCTTTGAAGAAATCCAATGACCCCAAATTGATTCGTTTTAAAAAAAACATGACCAGTATCTGAAAAGCAGGAAAATAGATGAATATCCATGTAGATGCAGACAATTATTTTCAATCTGAATCATACGCAGCTACTTGATACAATTAAGTGGATTGATTGATCGATTTAGTGAAGTCATAAGCTTTATTACAAATTTGATAAGCATGGAAATCCAGCAAAATTGGATAACTAAGAGTGCACGATAAGTATAATATGAAAGATATAGTAGCTGGTGGATGGGTGTACTTTGGGATTTAATGGCGCAAGAGCCAAATATGGCTATACTGCGTCAAACAAATGGTGTTAAAAACATCACGTACAATTATGTCATGCAATTTAAAATTCTCGTCATAAAATGAAAGGCAATTAATAGTATCAGCGTTTCTAAAAATGCAAATTACATCACAGAAAATTTTCTCAAAAATGTTAAAAGATTAAAATTCCAACGAAATTTGAAAAGGTGAAAATGTAACTCTTGTAGCATTAAAATAAGTATAATAAATAACACTTGTTTTAAAGTAATGTTTTGATAAACACGCACATCAAAACAAGTGAAAAAAATTATTGTAATCTTTTGATTCGATGTTTCTTTAAGTATTTATCATGAATCGGGAGAGTAGCTGGTGTCTTAGACCTTAAATAAGAAGAAAGCAAATTGTTAAGTAAGTATTAACGTAAATGGAAACAATACTAACAGTATGGTAAAAGGGCCCAAGCTCTGTAAAAATAAAATATTTTCCCTTTAAATTTCTCTCTTTAAAAAGGGTATTTTTTCAAAAAAAGAATGGGAAATGACATTTTCAAGGATTCCATTTTGCCATTATTATATTGCAGTCATTGAAGTAGTTTATAACATCAGAATATTTCATTTTAATTTAAAACCAATATTTACAAATGGAATTCATTTTATTTTTAGAAAATAACTACTATAATCTTATCTATTCATACTATAAAAATCTATTTAAAATGTTGAGAAACAAATGTTCTGGTGGAATGTAGATTATTATGATCCATGCAGGAAGCAACAGAATTTATATTTTCAGGAACATTTCATTAACAAACATTCACACACTGAACAAACACAAAGACAAGACTTCACGCGAGCATCTTAATTATATAGTATCACATCTGATTCTAATTACAATGGCCATGTGCTATGCATTATGGGGCGGCATATAGAATAGCCTTATGAGGCATCGCCATCTAGTATTCCAAAGAGAAGTAAGAGTTATGTATCTGCTATCATGTTGGTTTATTTTTACTCCAAAGATATTAGATTGATTTATGACTACAGGAAGCTATGCTATGTCTCAAGAAAAATGTTTTATAAGAGAACAAGAAATGCAATATTAGAAACTAAAATTTTTAAAATTAAATTCAATTTCTGAAATTGTAAATCAATAAATAAAATTTTTTGAGAAGTATTTCCACAATTTTTCCACCTTAAAAACTTACATAAATGAAGAAAAAAAAACTATCTAAAACACAGATTTTGAAAAATAGCTGTTACTATTTGCAGTAAAAGGAAAAAGTCTTAAAGTTGCATTTGTTTGAAATTAATCAATTACAGTCTGTTGCTCATTGTATTATTAATTTTATATGATAAACTGGAAATCTGAAGAATAGTTTATGTTGGGGGAAAAACGATCTACAAATTGTGGTAGTTCATTCTTGTAACTGAAAAACATTATTATGAAACGAAAGATTCTTCAGGATCAACAACTACCTTCATCATATTTAGTTTCGAAAAATCCTATAGTTGTAAATCCTTTTTTGATAGGAACCCAAAAAGCTGGCACTGGTTGTTCAAGAAAGATTACATTTTCTGGTAATCTACAAATAGAATATAGTAATCTAATAAATAATTACAGAACAGAATCATTCCACAAAAGCTACATTGATTTCTTATGACTTAAAAATACTAATTTCTTTTAAATTTACAACAAGAACAGATTTAAAAAAAAAACACAATTGTGAAATTTACACAATGCTATTAAATTTGTATTATATATTTCAAATTATGAAAACAAGAAAATGCTTCAGATCGCTGAAAAATCTTTAGTAAAAACATCGTATAAAAGCATTAGATTAAAGGAATTGTGACTTATATTTGCACTTTCAAACTTATAGATCATGGTACAAATGCCATTCATCAATACTGATGAATGGCATTTGTATCTAATAAAAAAAAGGTTTCTGTTTAATTTAAAAATAAAAATCTGTCAACCATTTTTAATATTTATAAATTAATTTAACAAATAATATAAATTATTGTTTCTGTTTTCAGACTACATAAAGTTCTATTAACAAATATACTAACATAAATTATAAAAAATCAATAGTTAAATGCTACTTTAAATGAAATAAAAAAGTATATATTTACTAGTTTAATTTCCCCGTTCAATTGTTACTGAACTAAATGTGTTAATAAAAGGAACTGGAACAAATTACTTGAAAGATACTGAAATAGCACTACACATTTCTTTATCAAATCTTTTGATTTCCGAGTCAGCAAACTCAGCTGCCACTGCAGGGGACATGTCTGGTTTGGGATGTCGGATGGGAATTATACTTGTTCGGTACGGTAAACGCATTAATTCTTTTTCCTCCCCTGTAAAAACAAATATATATAATATAACTGGAATGACATCATAGGGTATTGTTTTCAAAGAACTTTGCTCAAAGTAGGTATAAAAAATACTTATTCAAAAATTTTATATTTAAGTTGCTTTCCTTTATAAAGAGCTTTTAAATATTGTAGAAAATAACAATTCCCAGGTAGGGCAGTCTGTTGTACTATATTGTTCAATGTTCTGCGAAATTACAGCCTTATCACACGGCGAAATATCGGTCGCACTTTTCGTCAGCAGTTTTCCATTTCTACCCTCAGAATTGGTCAAGCTAGTTTTTTTGTAAGAGACAACTTTTTCTAACCAGTTTGAAAATGCCAATGATAGTAACAGAAATATTGTCTGCAAACGCAATTCAACTAATCATGTGAAACTTTGAAGTGACGTCACTTTCGTTGTCGTTGCTGACGGAAAGTGCCGACGATATTTCGCCGTATGATAAGGCCTTTTTATGATATTAAACAATATTCCACAATATTAAACAGTATTGCAAATATTGATCAATGTCATACAATATTGTACAATATTTGTTGCGCAGTCAATCATGTCAAAGTGCGAAAAGGAACTGCAGTGAACTGAGCACTGAATGACTTATGCAGTTCGACAGAGTTTGTATTTAGAGATGATTTAATAATAGCTGTAACGGTTACATGATGTAGTGTCTTTTATGTTTATCTTCATGTTTTATATATGTATTCAATTAAAAAAAATATTTTAATGGAAGTGTCTGCTTCAGCTGATTCAAAGTACTAGAGCAGCTCGTAGCAATTAAGAATCTTTACATAACAATATTTTTGTACAACTAGGGTTTTACATCCATAAATATGTTCATTATATACTTAACACACACTCACACTACTGTAGAAATATTTATAATTAGAGGAAAACGTATTAATTATTTAATTAAATCCTTATGTAAAATCAAACAGTAAGCAAAACAATAAAGTAAAAGAATCTGTACACTTTGTTACTGATTTTTGCAAGGGAAAACATCAAAATCACTCATGTATGAATGCTGATCAATCCTGTCTTAACTTATTCAAATCAACGCAATTTTCATGTAGTAAGTGGAGAAATACTCACAGTTGGTAAATATCCAGCAGCCCGATTTCACTGTTTGATAGGGAAGTTGAAAAAGATCAAAATGATACAATCCTCCCACAACAAAATATTCAGCCTTCTCCAAAATAGTTATTTCTGGTTCCTCTGGTGGAGCTAAAAGATATGCATAAAACCAAACATTATATTACTGTTATTCCATTTCTCAAAGCAATGATCAACAGAGAAGCAAGTAAGAAGAAACTAAAACAATTTTTTAAAAGCAGCAGCAGTTTCCTCAGTGATTATTTACAAAAAATAAACTTGTAATTCTTTCAATTTCATTTTATGCAAAGTGAAATTAAAAATAGAAGCCATTTGTTTGTTACCATTATGATTTGTATGCAAACATCTGTTATCACTCCAGAAAACTGAAGCTCAAATTGCAGGAATCTTTAGCATCGTTTTTTGTTGAATACCAAAATTACTAAGTATTCATAGCAGAATTATGTATAGAGAGAGAAAATAAATACCTTTCCCATCAGTGACAAAAGAGCAAAGGAAATACAGACGGATTTTACTACACGTCTCAGGAATGCTAGAGAAATAAAACGTTCACGCATTGTATTATAATGTTCTGCAGTTAAACTGAGACGGAAAAGTAATAATATATAATGCATGCCATTTATTCTTTAAGTAATATTGATGGTACTTTTAGTATCATATAACTTAAACTTCATTCACCCTCACTGTATCAATGATATTCATACATCTATCAGAGCTATAAGGCTTCGGCTAAAAATTTTTAAATATTCCCCCTTGCCTTTTAATCTTAGACTGAAAAAAGTTCTTGCTGCGTAGTTTTAAAAATATCTCTCTATTTCCTATGTTCCCAGGCAGCCCATCCTGTTGCACAATATTGTATGATATTACATCGTTTAATATTCACAAACATTACACAATATTTCGAATATTGTTTAATATCGTACAATCTTGCACAATACCCATGAGTTACAAGGGTTACAGATATATTATTGAAACAGCTTCTCAAATAGAAAAATAAATACACATTAGAGTATATTTTTAGAAAGCACTCCTGATTTGCATTCATGATTTCTTAATATTTTATTGATATTAAAATAAAATAGAAATATAAACGCTCCTTATTAATGCAAATATTTTGGCTTAGTAATATTAAAATGCCCTTTTCAGAAATCTCTGTAACAGCATTTCCATTAAACCGACAATGTATATTAATAGCACTCTTTTATTCAATTAACTATCCAAAACAAAATCAGACTTACTAAATACAATAGCAGAAGAAAATTTGTCAGCATCCGATTTTCCAGAAGTCTCAGAGGGCACTATTTGTTTTAAAGCGGCATTCAGAATTTCAGAAAAAGCTGATGCTTCAAGCTAAAAAAAAAAAAAAGAAAAAGAATTGAATATTTCTTTGTCAACCCGAATAAAGAATAAAAAAATTATTACTTTTCATACCTGCAAGCCAAACTGATCATCAGTAGCTGAGTAAATATCTTCTAATAGGGCATCAGTAAAATCGTCTGAAATTTATGGTAAAAAAAATACAATTATATGGATGGGGAAATTCTTCATGGTTTATTATACAAATGCAATCAATATATTTATTTTTTAGCATTAGTTATTAAAGTGATTTATTGAATTCCCTTTAATAACTAATACTAAAAGTATTTTATTAAAATGTATGATGCAGAAAATGGACATAATAAACGCCCTGTACAGTTAAAATGATCCGATTCAAACTCCTCTACAATCCATTATGCCTATCGGATTTTGAAAAAAACTTGGTATGTACGTTATTTGGCCAAGAGGTAGACTTATAGTCTTCTCACAATAATTACTCAAACTGCAATAAAAAAGATTCAAACTTGGATCGTGAATTGTGGCGCCTAAAGAACTGTCGGAATCATTAAAATTTATTCAATGACATAATGTACACATTAAATCCATTGACATCAGTCTGCTTGTAAATACATTGGCATCAATTCCGTGTTGAAAGTCATTATCGCGTATTCAGTGGTAGCGCGAAGAAGCCCTGGAGGGATTGTAGCAATATGGTATGTAAAGTTGTTTTCAACCCAAGTAAAATCCTAATAATTCCTCCATAAGTAGAGGTGTTTTTTTTTAAGTCTCTTTATTAGCCTCTTTATAGATTTTACTAATTTATATAAGGAATTTTTTTAAGTTGCCTTTGGTGGTCAAAATAGAACCTTTTTTTTACTATTATTGCAGAAATATTTCCGCCATGATCCATATAACGTGTATATCAAGTTTCATCAAAACTATGGTTAGGACAGGGTCTGAATAGGGTCATTTATACAAATTAAAATCAGTTCATTTCTTTATGAAATTCATTTAGATATAGGAAATAAGTTATTTTCTAAAACAGTATTTCATATTACCAATTTACAGAAATATTCAGTTAGATTATTGAAACTGCTTTATTTTGCATGATCAAATATGTAAAATGTGGTAGCCTATCACATAAGAAAAATATTTCAGGAAGTTACTAAAATGCACTTATCCACAATTCCAAGTTTAAACACAAAATCAAACAACTTCAAAGAACTGAGTGAAATCATTTGGAAAACCAGAGGGATAATACTCTTCTTATGTGGAGCTTACAAAAAAAAACTATTTCTAACAAAAATAATTTTAAAAGTTTTTAGTAAAAACTGTTTTGTGTCAAAAACAGATAATTATATATTCTTCACAGTACTGTTTCAAAGCTTCAAAACTGAGCAACAATACTTTATGCCTTCTTTAGCTATGTGTGAAGCAGAATTTAATATCCTCTTAATTGAATTTCAGAGGAAGAAATGAACTGCACTTTTCTGTAGTGAATAGAAAAATAATACCACTGAAAACAAAAGGCAAAATTTCTAGACAATTTATTTATGACTACGGCATCTTTTCTTCGTAAAAGTTAAAATAGTAATAATCAACAGTTTCTACCTTATTTTTTTTTAGGTACATAAAGTTTCTACAACCTAAAATCAAATGCTAATTCAAAAATAGCTATAAATGACTTAAACAATATGATCAAATGATATTATTCTTCAGTAACAACATCTCAAATGTAAAGATATAAGATGTTTGGAAATTTGCCATGAAGTGTAACAAGATTCCGACTCATTTCTTGCATGAAAATTTAATACCTTTTGAAGGGTTAATTTTTAAGCTGTTCTTCTTTTTAAAGACATTTAGAATACAATCATTTGATGTACCATTAACAGTTAATTTAACAAATTAGTTACAAACGCAGTTGAATACGAAATTTTTCTCTAGATTACAATAACAATCCAGATTTACTTTTATAAATAATTAAATAAAACAAAAAATAAAAAAATAAGTGCAATTTGATTTTGTTTAAAATTGATTGATTATTAAAAAAAAAATTTCAAACGAATAGACACTATTCATTTTTCTATCATAATTGTATTCTTCATCACAACGCGAAGAAAACAAAAATCCCAACTTATTTTCAGAAAACTTTCTATGTTTGAATTTACATGAATGCACATGGTACAGAAAACACCATTATAAAGAGGACATTGTTCTCTTGACTCTTTAAGCATTGAATTAAACTTTTCCTCAATATTTTCGATTTTTTTTTTCTCTCTTTTGCTGAGCGGCGAAAACTGTTCAACTCGTAAGCATATTTTTTATCATTCTTCATCTCTCCCCCTGCAGTTTTTGGAATTTTTACCTGCTTCATCAAATACATGTTTTTTTCTCTTCATTTAAATCATTAAAAAAACAATAAATTTTTTATGTGTATTTTTCCCTCAATATCTTTTGATCTTCAAGGTCAGCTAATATTTTTGCCTTATTGTCCCTGCAACTTTCAAACTTAGTTCCTTCACGATTTTAATTTTGGAATTTTAGGGATATTGTTTTCAGAATATTAAGAATTAATTATTGGACTATAAAAAATCCATTAATCAGTGGGCTATAAAATATTTTTCTTTTAGGTTTTAAATTCCGATTCTTCCATTGCAAGAAAAAATATTCGCATACCGGCCTCTCCGTGAAAAAGTTTCAAAATTGCCTGTGTTATTTTTGACAATTTGCTAACGTTTTCGTCTTTTTCTAAATACCTATAAAAAATTAAATAAATAAAAATAAAAAAAACTGCCAATATTAACTGTTTTTGATGAAGCTCTATCTCAAAATTTAGAAGAATTTGGCATTAAGTACTTATTAAAAGAGAGTTAGTTAATATATAAGTTAGTTCAGTTAATATATAATCACACTCCTTTTTATAAACAGTATTTTCACTAAATGACTTGAGACAATACATTTTTCAGTTTGGTATAATAGTCATCACTATTTGAAGGCCATTTTCTTGGATCAATACAACATTAAGGACGTAATTCTGAAACTAAGCGGCAATTTTTATAAAATATTTTTTAGCATGTTTAAAACAAACATTTGGCACTGCAGTTTTAGCTGTCATCATCACTTTCAGGCATCCACCCCTGAATACAACAGATTCATCCCCCTCCCCTTCTTTTAACTTCACTGTTTCGGATTCATATCTTCTGCGGGGATATTTATGAAGGTCTCAATTCGCCTCCATCTCAGTTTTGCATCAGTAGTTTAGTAAATGTGCATGCCGGTACCTTTTTTTTAAACAAATTTTTTAACTTTCTAAGGGCTCTAAAAGGATCTTGATTTTTTTTTTTTTTTTTGGATGCTTGGAAACCCTGTTTGAGAAAGATATAATTAAAACTGCGAATTAAAATAAAATTCAATAAAATGAACTGAAAGGAAATAGATAAAAGTTTCAGACCTATTGTTTTCTTTGCATGGTCATATCTTATGGCATATTTAGGTGTTTTGTAACTCTTGCATTGTTAGACTTGTCTTTTAATAAATTGACCAATTTAGCTGTTCATTTCTCCCTTTTTTTACTTTCTCAACATGATTTATTTAATGTTGATTTTTTTATTATAGTAACTTAGTGAAAATACAAAGATTTTTTTTTAATTATTATGAATAATAACAGCACCAATTCCCGTTTGCACATAGAATTACTTAAGTAGATGATCGATGCTTACTTAAAAAAATGTACTAAAACAAATACGAACCTGAGCTGTTATATTTGACAAAATGTTCATTTATCTAAATATTTTATAAAATTGTATTATTTTATTATTTTAATTAAATATAATTTTATCCCTCGAATCCAGCTGTCTAAGGTGGCTGCCTAGCCAAAAATCCATAAATGCACCTTAATTGCCGTGTGTGCTTTATTGAGGTATTACTAACGCTAGGCATGGTTTTATATAGACTCTTGATAACAGTACCTTTATTTCATACAATTATTTTTAAAAAGTGGAAAAAAACGTTTTTTTTCTGATGGTTTATGAATTTAATCGAGATTTTTTAAAAACTATAATCGAAAAAAATGTGTAAAAATGAAAAATAAAATGTATCAATTACCTTTTGCGATAACCTCGCCTAATTGACATGCATGAGGTACAGAAGACTCACAAAATGTGGGGGTAACATTGTCAAACATTGAATGCCAGATTCTTACAGCACAATTTATTTTCAATAATTCAGGGGGCAGTTCAAAACTGAAGCCAGTAGATGATAAGTTCATGCCTTTATGCCTAAGATTCTTTGTCAAATTACCCCACAAACAAAATGAAAATCTTGGATCGAGGCTAGATTGATCTGTAATACCAAATTCCATATTGAAAGTGTCATCATTAATATGTTCATTGGCTGCCTGAAAAAAAAACACCATTTTTTTTCTTCCTGTATTAATTCTATTTGTTATTGCAAATAATAGAAGAAAATTATACTAAATTACAATACAGAATGTTTTTTTAAGTTATTTGATTAGTTCTTCTCTCACTCACTCTCAAAATTCTGAAGGTTGCTATATCCATCTTCTTTCGCATCATGAACTGCAAATTTTTTATGCTCTGAAAATATTTTTTTAGTATCAAATTTCTATACAACATAACATTTTCACAGACAGAATGTTATAATCATTATAAAAGTAATGATTAAATTACATACATTATTATTATATCTGAGACTAAATGTTACTACGTAACAGAAATTTAGGAAAAGAAAAAGATGGCGTGTAGAGGTTTGAAAAGTATAGCAATGAAATTTACACTTTAAAAAATTTTGAAACTTATAAAAAAGTGAAATAAGTATAGAAATTAAAAGCTTAACTTTTGAAGCTTAGTATGTAAGGTCTTCATTCAGAATGAATCTTTAAAAAAATAATAAGAAAATTGACATATATCGATATCAAAACCAATTTAACAACAACAGTAAAATAAAAATGGTAATCGAGAAAATAAAAAAAAAGACTAAAAACATGCAAATCTTATTTAAAATAATGTATTACAGCATATTTTCCCAAAACTTAACATACTTGCAGCCAGGATTTTTGCGTTTTAGGAGAAATTTCAGGGCATTCCAACAATGCAAGCTTTATATCCTCACACATCTGAGCAAATGAAAAAATATATAAATGAAACATAATGTGTAAAAACACGATATAATTCAGTAATTCTTATTTTTAATAAATATACAAAAATCTAATATAATAATTCAGTCAGATAAACGCTAGATTTTTAATTATTTTGACTAAAACACAAATTAAAAAAACTAATATTATTATGCTTTATTTTATTTGTATTTTTTCCTCTTTTTCATTAATTATAATAATAACTTGGCTCTGCTCTGATCTTATTACATGTACGTTTAAAAAGATTCAGTTAGATTAATTTAAATTTAATAGCTAATATGCATCCAAAAATAATCGAAACACATTTGGAAAAATTGATTAATTATAAAGAGAAGGCTACATTTACAGTATGTGGTTTATATGAATTTATTTTTCAACATGAATAAAGTATTGTTACAAACTTGTAATGTTGCTTCCCAACATCGATAGTCCTACCACGGAAAAGACCGATTTACAATCATCCGTATTGGATGCTGCTCAGGTGTCGAGCCAGTGATCCCATAGCTTGGCGACAAAAGGATAATGCTGGAAATTCGAGAATTTTAATGAGCCATCTAATAAGAACTGAGATACACCTAGAACTTTTTCGCTCCGCTTCCCGATAACTATAAAAGGCCGGCAGTCTCAAGCTGCAGAGTGAATTGAAACGTAGTCGTCATAGACAAGTAACGAGTCTCCGAGAGGATAGCGAAGCAACGGCGGAGTGCCAACGTTGTATGGGGCTCAAGCGAATGCTGAACTATTGTGTGTCGAGTCCTGTTGTCTACTGTGGAGGCATCGTCGTGTTATGTGTGCAGCACTAGTCATGTGGTAGTGAGTTAGCAGTTAAAGCGAGGAGACAGTGAGAATTTCAACCGTTTGGAGAGACCAAAGAGAGAAGATCATTTCTCCTGCTGGATTCTCTATGGTAGCTTTATGTGTTGTGGTCAATTACTACTTGTGGTCTACTGTTTGTTGTAGTGTGCTGCTGTGTGTATGTCTTGGCTGTATATAACTGTTCTTCTTTGTATTCGTCGTCTCGTCTGTGTCGTTGTTGTTTTCTACGGAGGTCCGCTGATTGTATTCTCACACCATACGGCCACTACAAACGAACCCGTTTCTTTAATATCTGTCCTTCTTACTTTTTTCTCTTAGCAACTTCTTTCTCTGTAAACATTTTCATGTCTTCAATTAACTAAAAACCAAAAAATATGTCTCTACTTGGTAAATAATCAAGGATGACTTTTATAATTATATTATTTGGGTAGGAAAAACTAGTTTTTTAGGAAGATTTTCACTAATATATTCAGCTGCATAAAAACTTTTTTACTTTAATGGTTGAAATGTTATTTTTAATTCTCTAAAGGCTGATTCATTTGGCACTGAAGCTTTAAGATTTGGAAAACAAATTGTTAAAACATATGAACTGACTTTTCTAGTAACTAATCAAATCAGTTTATTTAAAAATATTTTATTCATATAATTTTGGGAAAACATTCATATCAGCATGATACTTTTGAACTGAAAAAAAATTTAAAAGTTAGTTCTGCCACTTAGAGGGTTAATTAGTAACTCCCAATGGAATTAGATTTTACCTTGATTAAATGAACTTCTAAGAGAATTTGTAGTTTGCTCAGTTTTCCCTTCGTTTATTGAACTTCTTTATTTGATTGCATACCATTATGAGAAATTTCATTGAAATATGTTTGATTTACAATCAAGCAATTTGTTTATAAAAAAAACGAAAAAAAATTCAAGAATGTATTTATATTTCATGAATTTATCCTTAGACTTTTCATTTATATGAGAGGAACAAACTCGTCAGCTTTCCTAAATTAATATTGAAAAGTGATGATGATCCAGGGGGTTGTAAATTCCTAAAAATGAAAAAGCAGCTTGGCTGTTGTACTTGTACTACTGGTAAAATTACTAACGTGCCAAAATATGAAAACTTGAAGGAAAATAAAAATATGAAAATGTAAAGAATTTTTAATTTGAAATAAAAGTATAAAATTTTACTTATACTCTTATTTATGTGGTATTTATTGCACCGTCTGTATTTTTTTTAAAAATATTTTAATTTTTTTCATAATGAGTGAGTACGTCGTATTGATCAATAATTTACATTTTTCCAAGAGCTGTTTTTAGGAATCAAATGCATAAAAAAAAACAAAATTGGTATAAATTAAAGCGCATAACGAAAATCTCATTGCCACCACATTTAACGAAAATATGTAATGTAGATGTCGTTTAAATATATCAGCACACAATTCCAATTATTAAATAATATAAATGATTTAAAATAAATAATTATTGTTAGTCTCGTCGTTTTTCAGATATATGTAAAGCTTATTTGGAGTTCCTGCGCTAGAATTCAATAACATATATTCATAAGAAGTATGAAATATCTGATTTGATACTGGGAACTGAAAGAAATTTAATTTAAATTTACAGAGTATTAATTTTAAGAGAACGTCACCGAAGTTTTTTGATATTTATTAACTCTATCGGTTTCGATTTAAATTCTCTTTCGATTCGACTTTCTGGTATTAAAGGATGACAACCGCTGCTGGTAAATCCATTTCAATAGTAATAATTAAAAAAAGTGAACTTAATAGGTTCTTTGGCCTTATATACATAATATTTCATCTGTTTAGTAATTAACTATACACATGTATCCATAAATATTGCTACTTATAACAGAATTCCAATAATTACAAAATTCATGTAAAGACCTTATCACACGGCGAAATATCGTCTTCACTTTCCGCCAGCAGTTTTCCGTTTCTACCCTCAGAGCCGGTCAAGCAAGTTTTTCGTCATCGATAATATTTTCTAACCAGCTTGAAAATGTGGATAATAGTGACGGAAATATTGTCTGCAATCGAAATTCAACCCAATCATGTGAAACTTTGAAGTGACGTCACTTTTATTGTTGTTTGTTGATGAAAAGTGCCAACGATATTTCGCCGTGTGATAAGGCCTCAAATTCAGCACAAGTGGCAACAGAGATTTGTCGACGAGAGGGGGGCAATTTCTCTGATATTTGGCTTCAAAATAATTCATTTTACATTTTATTAAAGAAAATTAACTATTATTTAGCTTTTTTTATTCAGCAAATTCTTCAGTTAATTCCCTTTCTTTAACAGTTCAAACTTTTCAGATATTCGTAAAAAAAAATAATAATAATAAAATAAAATAAATATTTTTTTTTGCGGACCATCAAAAAATTGTCAATATTTGAATCTATTTTTAGAAGATGCTTGAAATTTAATCACACTGAAATTTAATTTTAGAAAAAAAATATTTATATTTCATTCTAGATTGTTGTATATAGATAAACACAGATTGCGCTAAAATCAAGTGTCATGAGCAAATGCATGCTCTCAATATGGAAGCTATGCAAAATGAAAGTTGACATTAAATTCAACAGTTTTTAAAAAGGAACTTTTTTAGAAATCCAGAATAATAGATATAAAATATTCCATGTTTTCACTAAAAATTGATTGTTTAGTGTAGTCTCCTACCTAAAATAATTTTAAATGAGGATTTTTTAACAACGATTTTTCCATATTGTTCAAATTATGAACAATATAGAACAGTTCGGGCATGAACACTATAGAAGGTGGAAAAGATATAATGATGTTGTTGTTTCCTAAGTAGGTTAGGGAAAATGTTTTGTAAATACATGAACGAACTTTATATTTTATGTGATACGAAAAACGTATCATAAAAACTGGATTACTTGAACAAATTCCCCATGTACTTATTTTTCAGGGTATATTGAGGTTCAATTAAACCAAAGCATTTTATTAAAAATAATCAGATGAATGTGAACTCCCTTATCTTCATTTTTAGCCACACATTTTTATGATAAAGGTATCCGACTACGTTGAAAACGCTGGTATTCAACCACATTGGTGATTTTTTTTTAAGTGTTATTTCTTGTAATTCAGACTTTTTTCTTTCCAAAACAGTTCGTTTTATTTTAGAAAAGGAAGGTCTAACCTATTATTCAGAGGAATTTTTAAAAAAAATTATGTTTCAGCTAAAATTTGTCTTTGACTTCAATTTTAATTTTCATAAAAATTATCCACCATTAACATGGTATCCCACAAACTAATAGAGGTATTTACATAAAAGTTTCAGAGTGTGTTTTAAATAATATAGGCAATGAAATGAACCAAAAGTTTGATTGTGGGTGAAATACTTTTTCATTTATAAGTGTTTTTAGAAAAATTAAGTTGCGAATTTATGGAAAAAATGCATATGTACTTATATTTTTATCCATAACTTCTTTGCATCTCAAAATGTTTCTTAGATGTTGGTTCATTTCGTTCATCATTATATTCTATAACTTGTGTACAAAGAAAAATAGAATTGTTATATTACAATTTTGTGTAGAATGTTAACCGTTTTGGTTCAATTTCACTAAAATTTACCTCAAATTTTCCCATTTCTCAAAATATATTATATTCTCAAATGATGTTTTTGTATTTATAGAGTTTATAATTGATAATACATCTAAAACCGAAAATGGTTTTTAAAAAATCAAATTTTTCACAAATGTTCCTTTAAAAAATCAAATTTTTCACAAATTTTCCTTTAAAAAATCAAATTTTTCACAAATTTTCCATCGAACATAGTCGGTTACCTTACGTACTTTTTTCCCTTAGACTCATTGCAAGTTAAAATTCCTCCCAAAAAGTGAGTTGTATTTCTTCAGCCGTAGAGCAGTGGTATTTCATAAATCCTTCTCATTCAATGACGAGTCTGACTCGCGCATAGAATTACCAAAATTTTAAATATGCATTGAAGTGAAAATAAAGAAATTATTTTTGCATTTTAAGTAATATAAAATGCAAAAATCCTTTGAAAACGAATATTATCTATTATCCTCATATTATTCTAGGGAATAAAATAATAATAATCGCCCCAAATAAAATCCGCCATCTAATTTGGAAGTTAAGTAAATTCATATGCCAAGGTTTTAAATTTTAATTCTAAATTACTTCACAAAGATAAACTAAGTAATTAACTTCAATTACAAGGACAACTTTCAACATAAAAATCATCCATGTATAAATAGCAAATTTTGTGAAAATAAAAACTTGTTACAATAAAAAATATTTTAACTATTTTTGTATTAAAATTTTTCGTCTTTTCTGCTTCTTTTTCAGATAAAAAGGTATAAAAACTTGTTTTCATTACACTAAAATGCTGTTTTTTAAAGTTTAATTATAAAAAAATCCATCTAAACTCTATTAATCATTAAAATAATGAAATGAATTGTGAGAGAACCACTATGTCCGATTTCAAGGTTTTGTAATAAGAAATATTTTTAATTTCTTAAATTTTTTATATATTCATTTACAATACTTTAAATAATATGATGATTATTGCAGGAAAAGATTCATTTCAAAATATACATATTATTTTTAGTTAAAAGATTTTTCAAAAATATGATGTTCACCTGTTCACTTTTGCGGCATTCATCAAAAACATGAATGATATCACACGCATCATCTTCATCCAACTCTGTTAAATATGCATTTACTTCTGGTAGAATTAATGGATTAATCTCTCGACATTTGTATACATAGTTGTGCCACTAAAAAATAAAAAAAAAGTTTGAAAATTAAATCTATAAGCATAAATATTCTACATTTTGAGTAATTTTTCGTCTTTTGGATTAAAAAAAAATTTAAATTATTCGAACAACACATTATCTTGCATAACAGAAACTGAGCAAAATTTTCAGTTTAAAGGCAAATTTTTTAAAAAAAATCTTTTCTACAAAATAGTTTGTAAAAAAAGTTGCATGCTACTACAGGAAATAATATCTTAAATTCTAATTTTTTATCTTAACAAAACCTTTGATTCTACTAAAATGATAATTACAAACTACTAATAATACTAATTTTCTTAAAAGCTCTTTTCAAAAGAAGGCAATGAGAACTTTATGAAAAATTATCAAAGTAAAAAGTGTTTAATGACAGTTAAATTAAAAAATATGGAACTTACACATTTATCCTCCCATTTTAAATATTTTTTATCTCTATAAAGAGAATTCAAATTAGTGAATAGTGAAAGCAATTCATTATGCTCCTTTTCTTTTGATTTCGAATCCTAAAATATGAAATACAAAACATATTCTTTAAACAAACTGATTTAAATATGCTTTAATTTCAAATATATGTATAATCAAAGTTCAAAAATTTTAACTTGATGCGGAACTGCAGGTATAGCAGTCTGGACGACTTCAGGCTCAGCAACCTTTTCAACTTCAATAGATTCTAATTTTAAAAAAAGAGAAAGAGAGATTTTGTGAACCCTTAACTCTCATGAATATCGGATAAAAAAATATTATATATAAAAAATCACTTGTAATGCATTTTTTTTAAAACTGAAAATTATAAAATAATACTAAAAGCGGTACATAAAATGAATCAATAGTTAAGGAGCGTCACACCAAAAATATCCGAATTATTAATTAATACAAAAAATATAATAATTATTAAAAAATACTACATTCAATCAATAAAACATGCTCAGATTAAGATGATGCCTTTCAAGCATT
Organism: Argiope trifasciata; assembly: GCA_026543055.1. Classification (NCBI taxonomy): domain Eukaryota; kingdom Metazoa; phylum Arthropoda; class Arachnida; order Araneae; family Araneidae; genus Argiope; species Argiope trifasciata. The sequence continues at coordinate 123,303 of JAPMOQ010017544.1, forward strand.
CAGTGATAGATATTTTAATATTTCTTAGAATAGACTAGAATTTTCCATTTTTTGTAATATTATCGATATCTAACAACAGTAGTTCTTAATAAAAACATTTGTTTATTAAAAAAATGCATAACCGGAATTCCAAAATTATAAGACTATAACTATTATTTTTATTCTTTTTGATTAATTATTTTTAAAAATTCCTACCTAAATGCTGCTCTTTTTCTTTCTTAAGAATTGCTTTTTCAGTTTTTGATCTTTTTCCAATAGATTTCTTTCTTGGCTACCAATTCAAGAAAACATTAATTTAGGAAATATTTAAATTATAATAATACTATTTAACATTAAATACATAAAATTATTGTCATATTTTCTTACATTTTTTTAATAAATAAAACTTTCTCTTTAACACTTTACTACATCACATCACAATAAAGCGATATTTCATTTAAAGCTAGGGTTACATAGCATTTAGACAAAGGCCTCACTAAGGCAGGGGCATATGGGGCAGCTTCCCAGGGCTCCCACATCAGAGGGAGCCCTGGGGGCGAAAAAACGAAAAATATCAAAACGAAACCAAACGAAAACCAAAACGAAAAATATCATTTGTAAGTTCTATGCTAGGTTCTTCATTATTGAAGTAGTAAAGCAGAGGGAAGTCCCAAACGAGATATTGTCCAGGGCCCAGTTAGTCTGAGCTAGACCCTGATAGCATTTTAAACAGAAAAAGTCTTTTAATACCTTTACGAACAAACATCTTGCATCAAACTTAATAAAAAAATCTCTTAAGAATTTTATACAAGAAATAAAGTAATAAATTAAATTAAGTCTAATATTTCTACTGATGCTCTACACTTAATTCTTGAGATATCAATTTTAAATTAATTACACAAGAGAATATACAACTATTTAAAGATTATGTAAAATATATTCGAAGAATTATCAGTAAGAAAATTACTTATTTTTATTTTTTCTTAAATATTATGATGAAAATCCTACTCTGACATTGCTCTCTCCTAACATATTCTTCAAATTAAAGTTTGGATTTTAGTTAAATTAATATACAAACAATTCATGGATTGACATGACTTGATTCACATTTTTTTCAAATACATTTGTTAAATTATATTCTATTCTTGCATCGTAATATTTTATTAGACTTGGGTAATATTTTATTAAGGGAAAATAGCAAGTTGATTATTAGCACTGTCTTCTATTTATCAGCAAAAGAGTTAAAATTTTCATGTCAACAAAAATTTCTGAATTATGTGTTGTAAAAAATATGAAATGTGATACGAGAAATAAATTGAGTTATTAATAAGGTTTTGCAAATTTCTATTTGAAGTTCTCCACATGAAACAGAAATTAAATATATGTAACACAGTAATTATTTTGATACTAACTTATAAATATAAAAATAGTTTATCAATATGTTTATTCATTACATTTTTTTTAAGTTCTAATATATTTTCAGAAAAAGCATTTAAATGTACCTCTTTATTTAAAATTAAATTAATTTATACAATTATTAAAAACCTCAAGAACTTAAAAAAATCTAATTGAATTTATTTTCTTAAAGAGAATAATTAAAATTTAAATCAGCAGATGCAAAATCTGAATCATGATATATGAATCTTTAATGGCCATTAATTCTTGAATAAAGATTACATTTGCGTTCAATGTACACATCTTATTATTTAAAAAAAAATTACATTAAGGCAGCATCACAATATTAGAGAAATAAATGAATGGGTTAGTTAGAATCTTAATTAACCCATTGAAACTTTAACATTTTTCAACATGTCTCAAAGATAACTCTGATTTTAAAGTATTAACTGCCCTCCCTTGGCTAACATAGGCAAATTTTAATTACAAATTAGTCTAATCTTTGTTCATTTTTCTACTGGTGATTAATTGCAGCCATATAGGTAATGAAGTAAGCATTAAAATTCTATTTTTCAACTCTACAATTCCCAATTGAAGTTATAACTACACATCACTGAACAAGTTGAAAAATAAACTTTACATTGCCTTTTTTTTTTTTTTTTTCTTAAAATGTTTAGTTACAGTATTTTAACTTTGCTACTTTTTTTTTATGTAATTCAAAATCAATTTCTGAAAAAAAAATTATTTTTTTGACAATTGATTTAATTTAGTGCAAAAGAATTAAAATAGTTTACTTTAATTCTTCTACTCCTTTTGATACAAGTCAAAATTAATTTATGAAAAGAATACTAAAATTTTTTATCCAAAATTTATTTAATTTAAATTGGAAATAATATTAATAAAAGTCTTTAGTCTCTTCCAAATATCTACCTAACTAAGGCAACTAATTGTTAGACTAAAGACTTTACAGTTCTCAATATTTCCCAAGAGTTTTATGCATCTCTACATTATAAATAAGATCTTTCTGACATATTATACAAATGTGGTCATGTCTTTCACAATTAATAAACATTTTCTTATCAGTCCAAAATTGCAGCTTCTGTTTTATATTTGCTTTGGCTCTTTGCAATATTGTTATGAAATTGATTAATTACACTGATTCTCAAATTCACAAGATTTCTATTTAAAAAAGGTTGAATAGAGTTTAAATAAAGTCATTTTTTAAATATTTAAATAAAGTCATTTTAAGAGTTTTATTAAAATCATAAATAAAGTATTCATAAACAGCATTTCTGATATCTCTACTAACAATAAGGTACATGCCCCTGTGCTACCGGTCAGACCATTTGATCTACTCTGAAAATTGGTACATATAGCTTGGAGGTTACAAATATGCATTTTAGGAGTGATTTTTAAAAATAATTTTAATAATATTTGATAATTAATTAAAATGTATGCAATTTTTTGGAATTTTCCCACAATAACTGTCAAAAATATTAAAGACAAAAATAAATTTCAAAATTCTCAAAAATGATTTTTTAATGATAAGAATTTAATACTGTTCAAATTTTTTCTGAACTTTAGAAATTTAAAAAAAAGAATTCTAATTTTCAACAAGATTATAATGCTGTTTTCAAATTCAAACTATTTTAATCATTTTATCGAATATTTAATCAGTTTATTTTCTTCCATTATCATGAGTAAAGTAAGAAGGATGCTGTTTAGCATCTGTGTAATTTACAAAAGAAAAAAAATAATAAAGAAAGAAAGAAAATAAATAAAAACACAGTGAATTAACAATCAAACATAATTTAGAAAATGAGTGAACTGGGCATTCATGTTTTTAACAGTGTTAATATACCATGGAACTGATCTCCATTGGAAAGGTCTATGTATATAATGAACAGAACATATGAAAGGCAATTAAAATTGCATTACTTCAGTAACAGACAGTTTGGGGAAATCATGAATATGAAGCTATGTGATGACTTCAAAATTATTTGATCAAAATGAAATATAACCAATATTTTCAACAAATCAGCTGGAGCCAAAAGGCAATATTATATAATTATGTTCAAAACAATAATTTTTTAACTTGCTTTCTGGCGGAAGAAACTGATAATACAGTGATATCAAGCAATTTTTGTTTTAACTCAGTCCTTTCTGTAGTGGTATAATACATCTGAACAAAACCTGATAGTAATTAATCAATTATTAGAACTCAGAGTACTAATATAAATAAATAATACTTTTTTTGATACTTCAGAACTCTCTTATTTCAATTGATATACAGAAGAAAAATTATGTTATATATATGTAAATTTAGAATGATGCAGATTTATATTAAAATTAAATTAGTATATCAGGAAAATTTGTGAATAAAACATAAAACTAACTTCATAAATATCTTATAAACAATAAAAATTAGATAAAATTGATTATATATCTATAGTTATTTTACCTCAATATGATTATTCATTTTGGCAACAAAGAAATTTTATATGTTGATGCATTATGAGGCATAAAAAGTGCTTTTTCTGTCTATACCCATGATCGAAATCAAGATTAAATTTATCATACGTATATAAATATTTAAAACTAAATAAAAAAAATATGTTTTATTTATGTAGTAAATGCAAAAATAATATCAAGAGAATCAAGTTAAATAGGAAAGTAACTAACGATAAACTAATATTAAAACACCCAAATTCGATATTTATCTCACACAAAGCTATGTATAACTTTTTCTAAAAATATTAACCTAAGTATTTTAAAAACCTTAAATGTGGAAAACTTAAGTCTAATATTCTTACCGGCATAATAAATCCGGATTGCACAAATTCTTGCTGAGTCAGCTGATTGTAAAAGAAAACCAAGTTTTCCTAAGAATAAAATTATAGAATCCGACACAAAAAATCGTGCCCAACAGTAGAATAGCCAAAAATTAATACAAGAAAACTGTAAGGTTACTGTATTTAGTACTTTTACCTTTACAAATTGCCGCCAGTGCCGTATTCCTGTGAATGAGATCTGTGGAAGCAACAATGCGTTGCCATGGCAATGCTTCAGTTGCTAGCCGAAGTTTTATGTGAACCACAATTTAATAGCGCAGTATTTAGAGGAGCGGTAAATATGAGCTACACTTTTTCAAACTAAAGAAAAAAATATAAGACTGAATTTTATTTTTAAAATTATTTTTATGAAACTACATATCGAGAAAATCAAAACAATTGAAAAAGTGTGAGAAATAAAGAAATTGCAAAGCATTTGTTGGCAAATCTTTTCAGCATCAAATTTTAACCAAGAATTATGTGCAACAACGCATATCACCTTTCTTGAATTCTAACTCTTCACATGCTTTTCCATACAATGAGTTCCTCAAAATCAAGTATGCGAAATCTGACCTTGATGAAATCGAATTCGAGAACTTGGTGCATCAAATTACAGTCAATTTTACAAAAAAGAACCAAACAAATTAAAATTCAACATGGCAGAAATAAGTTATTCCTGCCTTTCTTTTTGAAATGAAATAAAGAATGAAAGGTGAAGAAAATGATGTAAAACTGCATAATATACATATTTTTAAAAATTGCTTCATTTAAATTCTCAAATTTATTTAAATCAGAAAACAGAGCTGAAAATTAAATAAACAATATTTATAAACGAAACCGATGTAATTTGTTATTGTTTAATTTTTATAATATTATTAATTTTGAAACTTTTACATATTGTTCAATTTTTTAAATTTATTCTGAAATTAATAGAGCACCTGTCTTTAAGGATTCAGCTCTCTTCTTGTCGTGTCCGTGTTTTCACGGAAAGGGGTTGCAGTAGTTTCTGAGGGTAAAGACCCCTGAGCACCCAGAGGGCAGAAGTCTGACTTGTAGCTCACACACATGACACAACCCTTTTTACAGGGTGGTCGAACTCATTCATCCATCCGCAAGTCAGAATTTAGATCCAAATCAGAGACCGACTCATCCCTGATTCAGTACCCCCAGAGGTATCGTTTTGCTATGGGAACTTGGAGGACTTTGCAGTCTCAACATATTTAACGTGCCCCAACTGCCATTAGCCAACACGGCGGTCTTTGGCAGAGACGAGGACAGAACCCGCGACCTTTCGGTTACGAGACTGACGCTCTACCAACCAGGCAAGATTCAGTTAATATCTTAATTAGAAATATTGCAAAATTAAAATCTTTCATCATTATTTCTTACTAAAAGACTTTTCTTTAAGTGCAGATGACTTTTAGGCATTAATATTTTATAACAAAAATAATTCTTCTTTCAGGAGATGAATAGAAATATTTTTAAAACTGTTATTTCCTTTAAAGATACACAATTCTTATTTGACAAATGTGGTAAATAAAGCATGGAAAATTATCTATGCAAATAGCATTTACAAGCTCAAATTTTTAATTTGTTCAAAACAAAGACATTCATGCTAATGCAATTTGATTTTCCATGATTTATTTATCACCATAATAGGTTTCAATTTTTACAGTTAATTCTGAAACAGAAGTATTTAGAAGGCGGTGAAAAAATTAGAAAAAAGAAAGAATAAAAATCTGATAAATTCAAATAGAATATTTATGTGATACCTATACATATTATCAAATTATTTTATTTGAAGCAAGAAGTATAATTAACATTAAAAATTAATTTGATTTACATCATTTTATAGTGAAAAATTTTTTAGTTTCTTAACAAGGAATGAGGTATTTGGAAATTATCAAACTTACACTTCTTAACTGGAAATTCAATTAGATCAGCAAAATTAAACTTGACACTATATTCTTTCATAACTTAGATACATCAATTCAATATCGACTATGGATAATCTATGGTTCAAAAACAAGTTTTGATTTTTTTTTTTTTTTTCTTATTTGTAATTAATTTTTTGCAAGAAGCAAGCATCATGCAGAGATGCTTGAGCATACTTAGAAAGATTTGAAAACTATTAAATTAATTTTTAGAAAAATATTGAATGTAATGATTAGTAATGTAATTATAACTATCAACAAATTATTAGCAATGTAGTATCAATGTAAATGTAAAAATTTTCATAAATGTTTAATCCAATGGCTTATTTTTTTCCTTTTCTTCTGAATTTTAAATCTTCAAGCTGATTTCTAAATTTCATAAAATTTCCAAGAATACTGATTACTATTACACTGCTACTTTACAGAATTCAAATAACTGTGGTAGATTTATACTTTGATAGACATTTCAATAGATTAAATAGTTTTCATATAATATTCTAAAATTTATGCTATATTAAGCTAAATGCCTCAACAAAAGCTCATAAAATTATACTTTTTTCAAATAAATATAACTTTATTGTAACTAAAAATACGCTGAAAGATTTTGCAATAAAATTCTACATTGACAAAATTTGTCTTATTATGAATAAGTCCACTTAAGAAATATTTAAAACAGTATTACTTTTTCAGGGGGTCACATGGAATCTTCTTTCCATGCAGAAGTAATGATAAATAGTTTTTCTTTTGTTGATTAGCAAGATTGCTTTTATTTTACACTTTGAAATTTTAATATAATACATTTCAAAATACATGGAATACAAATATTTGACTTTGAAATATACAAAAAAATATCCTTTAATTCATTACTTATTTAATGCAGCATATTGAAAGAAAAATAAATTCAAAAATAGCAGAAAATACTTCTCATTTCAAATAATAAGCTATTTACTGAAAATTTCCTTTTAAAAAAATTGTTTATCAAAATCATCTAAAAAATGTGAAAATATTTTCAAGTATTAGTGAAATAAATGTTTGTACATTTGCTTCATTCATCTCAACAGAAGCCGAGGATTAATATTTTCATGTTTAAGGCATCAAATCAGTCAAAGAAATTCAAACACTTCACTTTAAACTGCAAAATTCAAGTGGTTAGTGCTTGAAAATATTAAATATAAAATAAAAACTTGGAATATAAAAGAGTTTTATTGATTGGAACACACAAAACATTATCTACTCCACTTCAAAAAAAAAAAAAAAAACTTCACACAGCATGCAAGGAAATTGAAATATATATATATCATGATTATAAAAGTTTGAGTTAATGTTCTGAGTAATATCTCTTCTTCAAAGTTCTGTATTTTTTCAACATATACAGGGCTTCCAGTTCTTTGATGACATATTGGCCTCGAGCTAATAATACTTCAATTTGATGTGTATCTTGCACATCTTTATTTTTCAGGAAGGCTTCTTTCAAGCGGATTTTGAAATAATCGTAACCTTTAGGATATTCTCTTCCAAGGAACAGCAACTAAAACAAATTTATTTAAAATGAAAATTAAATATATAGTCTCTCCCTTCCCCCATAATTTATAATACAATAAAAATTATTTTGTAGAACATTAGACAAAAATAACTTTCTATTCAAAACATCCAGCCAAGAAAATCATGTAAAAGAAATCTTAATTACACAGCAATATTTATCTTTTTTATGCCTTATTTTATACAATAAAAATGAAAAATAAAGGATTCAAAAACATGCTTTTATTAAAATATATAAGTAGAAAATTTCCTATTATTATTATTTCCTATTATTACTATTTTCTATCATTCCTATCTAAGGATTAAATAAAAGTGTCGAAGACTGAGGAAATGGCAGAAAGACTTCTCATCAAATAGCAGCTTAATGACACTATTAAGTTTTAATTTTTAATGAATTTTTAGAAAAGTTATTCATTATGGGCATATCTCTTCATCAATTAATGCAATCTTCAGTTATTAAATAATAGGAAAAGAAAAAGAAAATTAATTTTTATAATAAATCATTTAAAATCTTTCTTTGACAAATTAAAAATAGATAGATATTTAATAAAAATAATTCAATATTATAATGATTTATTAATAAAATAAAATGCAATAAAATTATTAATTTTAACAAATTTTTACTTTGAATTCAATGAAGCTTTAAAATATTTCAAATTAAAAATGACTTCTCTGAAACATAAAAATGCATTCAAGAGACTAAATAAAATTTTCTAAGTAACAAACAATTTATTTCTCATGTATTAAAAGTTAAATAATTAATGAATAATAGAAATAAAAAAAAAGAAAAAGCAGTAGGAAATCTATAATTTATCAACCTTATTAGAATAATACCAAATTTTATTTCAAAATTTTGGAAGTGATAGAAGAAAATATAAGACCTGAAATTCAGTTACACAAAGCGTCTACTTTTCGAAGTGGATATTTAATTAGGCAGACTATACAGTTGCCAGAAGCCAAAGGTACAGAGAGGTCAATTAAAAAATGTTATGAAGATAGTCACACCAATTAATTATAAGAAATATAAATTCTATTTATTATAAAATATTAAGAAAACACATTTTAACACAATAAAAAACACATAAATAAACATTTTTAATTAATATATTTAATAAAGATTTTTAAAAGTTTAATACATAATTAATTAATTATTTAAAATACTAGAATATTAATAAGACTTTTAATTAGTTATGTTATACTTCACTGGAAAGGTACTGTAACATTTTAATTTCTGATGTTATATGTGCTTGAAGAATATCATATACTTACTTATAAATTAAATTTTCAAACTTTTATTACTTTAGTCTTTTTTCTTATACATATTAAAAGTAAGTATTTTCACAAAATTGCAATAATTAAACAGTATATCTTTGGAATACTGAACAAGTAAAAGGTGTATTGAAAGAGTTAAATCAGTTAATAAAGAGTTAATAAATATGACCAGTTAATAAAGAGCATTTCATAATACAAGCTACTGAAGGTTGCAAAATTTTTAAATACTCCTTTGCATGGTAAAGAAATTGAATTTTTAATTTACATGATACTGCAAGGAAAACTTCTCTTTCTCATAAATTGATCTCTGATGCATATTATTAATACACAAATAATATTAATATACCACTTAGCCAGTAGACAAAATCTAAAGCCTTACAATGATGATATTATTTTACAAATTTATTTACTAAATAAAAAGTAATAAATTCAAAAATTGTTTGCAATTTATCCTTGTAGAGAGATATTAAATACAAGTGTGTGTTTTTAATGAGTTGTATTTTAATGAGTTTTATATAGTTATAATGTTAGAAGCCAGTAAAAATATGGTAATCTATAAAGTGAAATGATAAGTTAATAACAATGAAACTATCTATTTACAAGAAAGAAGAGAAAAAAAAATTACAGCTGGAAATCACAAAGTTTATATAATTCATACAATTCATGTAATATTTTTTTCATTTTTACAAGTTTACATTCAAAAAGTTTCAATGCATTTTTTTAATGAATATAAGCCACATGTAAATAAAACATTAAGAAAAATGCAATTGACATTTATTATTTTAGATTTTAAAATGCATATTAAAAGTTCAGGGAAAAGCGAATTCCTTAACTAATTATAATACTTACATTTTTATACAAATGAATAACTTTACTCCTAGTGGAATTCATGATCAATTTTCTATGAATGACTGTGGCACAGCATTAACTTTTTAAAAGCTCAAGTTAAGGACCTGAAATATATGTCTGCATTTCAGAAAAAGAAAAAAAATGTATACAATTAAAAGAAAATTTTCAGTAGCAATAAATCGAACAAACTAATTTAGTTAAACCAGACACCCAAATTTTACACACAATCATTACAAAAAAACATGCAAAGAAACATTCAAAACTTTGCCAGCAAATAACTTAGAGCTGATAGATAAAAAATGTTCACAGAAACAAATATAACTCATTCAAAATTCATAATGGGTCAGTGCACGATCAAGTAGTCACGTACGCAGAGGGGGCAGACGAAATGAGGGGAAACAGGGTGGAAGATAATTGTTAATGACAATGACATATATAAATTAGCTTCGAGAATTCTACCTAATACAATACAAACACAAAACAAAAAAGTAACTTAAATTTTCATTAAAAAAAAGGGGTTAATTAAAATTAACTTAACATAATAATCAAGCACTTACGGAACTAGCAGGAATAACGGGAAGATTTTTATTAATAGACAACTATTAAAGTTAGTAAATTGACACTCGTCCATCCATTTCTCATACGAAAAGAAGCATCAAAATCTACAAATATCACACGCTGCAAGACAGTGCCGATTAAACAAATTATAAACATCGAACAGACGGCAACAACATTCAGACGCAGCAGACACAAGAGTTCTTGAAAACAACCTAACTTGCCCCTCAAGGGATAATGAGGGTATCTGCGAGTTTTCAGTCTGTTAACGGTGGAGTAGCAAAGGCCCGTTACAAAAGAGCAGACACGTTACATTCAGAAGCGGTTTGTTTGGGCCGTCACAGTGAAGAATAATTTGATAAGAGGGCAGAAACGTCTTTTCATGCCAATTACGCATGCGTGCGCTATCTTATCGGGTAATAGCTACATTTTCTTTTATGCAAGTGTACGTGACTTTTCTTTACTGTTCGCCGTTGTTTTATAGATTTCGACATATCTAACTGTCCTAAATTTCTCATCGCTCACGCTCACTTTAAAAGAATCTTGGAGTTCGTCTTTTACGATAATTCCGATTAATAGATAACGATGAGAATAAACGAATTTATCATGTTTTTTCCATTTAAAAACGGCTATAGAATTATAAAAAGAAAACAGAATAAAAAATAAATTATAATATATCAAAGCAGTGAAAAGTTTATTGGAAATATCTTATTTACAAAAATAAAGGAATAAATTTTAAATAATTAAGCTTTAAGTAAACACATTTCAAACGACTATAAATAGATACTAAAAGGTTTTATTTCATTTTTTTGATGAAAATATGGAAGGATCTAATAATTCATTTTCAGATAATTAACTCTCCAAAACAAATTTCAGCTTTAAAATATTTTATCATGTTTCTAAAATATTTTACAATAAAATTTTCTATAATTTGTGTTGTATAATTTGTATAATTGTTTTTAGAAAATATATTTAAATTCTATTAAGATTCTTCGTTAAAATGGCAGTTTTTTTTTTTTTTTTTAAGTATAAAGATGCACTTCTACTTTTGAAGTCTTCTGTATTTCTAATATTCTCTACTAACAATAAGGATAAATGTGTACGTTGGTGCCGCGTGCGTGTGATCTAGAGCTTCAAGATACTTATATATTATTATAAATTTATAATTTGATATCCTGAGCAATAATTTCAATAATTTTACAAATATAGTAATTGAGGAATAAAGAGCCCCAAAGAGAGACTACGCTACGCGGTGGCTGAAATATAGTAGTGGCTATTGATTCGGTCATGAGTAAACCTTGATGATAAATTTGGAAACAAAACGAAAGATACAAAATGCTCCAAAACCTGGGAGATAGCACCATTAAAATGTAAATTCTAGCTTTTGTTGGGGAATATTCGGTGTCCTGTAGTTGAGGCAATAAAAATCGAAGAAACAGAATTGATCGTTAGGAAGTAGAGTCAACAGATGCATGTGAATGAAGTCTCTATTTGAAGCTCTCTCTATTCCACAACTATTTTTCACTACTGATTTGCTGCTTGTATGTTCCTTTGTGAAAGTGCTATTTTTAGTACAGTTCATCTGAGCTTTGTTATCTAGGTATCGCGTTTTCATAATGAAAAAAGCGCTATAATTTCCCCCCCATGTACTCACTTGATCAGATTTCCTGTAACAATATTTAGCAATTTGAAAATGTGCAACTCTGGCCAATTTTTTTAAAAAAATTTATTGGTGATTAAATATTGAAAGAATTTCTGATATTATTTCATTCATTACTTTGGAAAATATTGTAGTTTAGAAATAAATTTAAATCATTAAAAAAAATTTAAAAATTGCTATTTTAATGGCATGAATTTCATTGCCGTATACAATTATTTCTTCTTTTAATTAATTAAAAAATATTTTATGCTTATTTTACTGAAATATGTTGCGTTGTTGAGTGAAACTACATAATTTTCATCATTGCTTTTATTATTTCGTCTTAGATAAATTTCCCATTGCTACTGATTAATGTATAAAGATTTGAATTATCTTTCTGTTTTGCAGATTTCAGTATAAGACATACTTTTAATTAAAATTTTGACATTTTATTATTCATACAATTAAACATTTAGACTTAGCTTTCATTTTTAAACACTGTTACTCTTAATGTCGCATGCTAATAATAAAGATAGAAGTGTATGTGTATATGCATTGTTGTTCTACATGTTACTATGCCTTTTGATTTAGAGCTGTAAAATTTGGCCCGTAAATAATTAGAAGGATAAATATTCGAAGGGTGATTTATTCGCAGTTTTAAGTACTTAAATTTACTAGCAAACTGTACCTTCATGAAAATGTTAAATTTCTAATTTAAGCATGAGTGATACCATATGTGGTTGGTGACTAATGCCACTTGGTCATACCAAACCGAATTAGCCGAGCTCTTTCGATTAAGGTAGAGGTGTGGGCCTTTCGTTGTTAACGAGCACCGTTCAGGTGAAAGGACGACTTTGCTCGAACACACACGCCACAACCCTTTTTAGGGGGCTGTCGAATTCATTCATGCACTCATTCATCCATCAGCAAGTCAGAATTGAGATCCAAATTAGAGACCGACTCATCCCTGATTCAGTACCCCCAGAGGTATCGTTTTGTTATGGGAACTTGGACGACTTTTCAGTTACGACCTATTTAACATGCCCCCACTGCCATTAGCCAACACGGCGGTCTTTGGACAAGACGAGGACAGAACCCGTGACGTTTCGGTTATGAGACGGATGCTCTACCAATCTGGCTACCGCGGCCCCTAAAATGCTAAATTTCTAATTTACTTAATTTTGCATATTTCAGCATGAGTGATACCATATGGTTTATACGATGCATCTCAACCAATAATTAGTAACCCTCTTGATGTCATCTAATGTGAAGGGTAAATTCTTAGCTCTTATCCAGTGGTACATCCGAGCTATGCCAGGGTGACATAAAGCATCGTGCAATTCTTTAAGATTTGTTCCTGTCCCCGGATATATTGCTGCGATAATTTTTGATATTGTGTCCGCAGTTGTGTTACGTTTTCCTGGACGTTAAATTATATCAAATTTAAAGTTAGCCAATTCGAGTAGCCATCTCATAATTTTTTCATTTTTTATTTGATGCTGGTCAAACATGAAACTGACCGATCTCTGATCAGTGAGAACTTCAAAATGTCTTCCGATCAGGTAGTACTTCCAGTTTTTCAAAGACTCCACAATTGCACAAGCTTCTTTCTCCACTGAGGAGTCCTTTTGTTTAGCTGCATTAAGAAGGCTATGGGATGTTCTATTTGATTGATGATTGCTCCAATGGCGAAATTTGAAGCATCAGTTTCAACTCTAAAAGGTATGTTGTCCTCAATTGCGGTGAATGAAGCCTCTGCTACGTCTTATTAGCCTCTTCAGAAAGAAGGAATGCTCCTTTCTTAAGGGGTTGAATTTTCTCTGAAAATCTGGGAATCCAACGGCAATAGTGGGCAAACATATCTGAAGTCCTTCGAAGGGCTGTCATATGATATATACATATATTGTTTTATAATCTTTGTCATGGCAACACATGTTTATGTGATGACTTTTGGCATCACTGTGTATTATTTAAATCAATCGGTTGCTAACGTTGCATTCTAGTTGATTAAATTGTAATAAAAGACCAACATATTGAAAACCAAAACTAGGCTTTAATCAATTAGAATGCTACGTTAACAACGAATTGATTTAAATAATACACAGTGATGCCAAAAGTCCTCACATAAACATGTGTTGCCATAACAAAGATTATAAAACAATATATATATATCACTACATATATACAAGATGTTCCAAATTAAAGTTACCCTATTCAGAACTACATACCGTCGTAACTATTTATCCGAAAATTCTGAAATTTTGGGTAAGCTTTAATAAAGGACTGGGAAAGACATTTTGCTACAGAAAAAATTAGTTCCAAATGTCGCCACTAAAGGACATATTCATGTAAAACGGGTCTGTCCCCGCTTTACCCTAGATGTTCCGTTACATTCACCGAAAGTAACGGTATGGTGTAGATTTAATGCTTCTTTTATTCTGGAGCCGTACTTCTTCGAAGAACAAACTCCATCAGGTGTAGTGATATGCACTATCACGATGTTGGAGAATGCAGTGGTTCTGGCTCTACAATCACGCCAATGTCTTGACCGAACTCTTTTCATGCAGGATGGTGCGACTCCACACACTGCAAATTGTGTAAAAAAATATTCTGAAAGCACATTTTACAGAAGAAAGAGTAATAAGACGCCACTTCAATAATGCTTGGCCTTCCGATCCCCAGACCTTAATCCATGCGATTTTTGGCTCTGGGGATATTTGGAAGATCTGGTTGGCCTTGAAAACCCGATCCTTGCCTGATCTTAAAGCCAGTATCTGTCGCTAAGTGTTCAATATTTCAACGTAGACAATACGCTCTACTGTTGAACATGCCATTTTCAGATTTCAGAGGGTAACTGACAATGGTGGCCATCATATAGAACATGACTTGGATTAATTCCAAGCTAATGTGTAATTCTTATAATTAAAAAAAACTGATAATACGCCCTCTAGTGGCGACATTTGGAACTAAAATTTCTTTTTTAGCAAAATATCTTTCGCATCCCTTTATTAATGCGTACCCAACATTTCAGAATATATATAACAACTCTATGGTCACAACAATCACGCGCGAACTTTACGGGTGTCTGCATCCGAAGCTGAGGTGTGTCACTCTTAACGCTCATTGGTTATTTAGCAATACGATTTGGGCGGTTGTTTATAGACGCGAGACAAATGCTTATTTAAATACCGATTTTTAAAAAAATGAGGGTTACATAATTTGCACGTGTTATCCATTTCACGTTAGCAAGATCGAAGACAAAAACTGAACTGGCCAATGGCTACGCTTTTTTAAAGCCTATATAAATTGCTTGCCAACCATCTATGGTTGCCGATTTTCAAGAGACGTCATGTCAGAGCCAATCAGCTTTAGCCTGGGATTCCCTCCCATTTTCTGAAACAGGCCCTTCGCGAAATTTCAACGCCATTTGGTGTTGGTGTAACGCTAGTTGGAGTCTGACTTTCGTACGCCAATTTCGGTAGCGCAATGCAATTTAGAAATTTTTTATTCAGTTTTCTTTTAATTTAAAAGTACTTCAGAATGAATCCAAAAGATCGATTCATTGACAACATTTGATTTTAAATATATCAAACATAAAGAAAATTAATAGAATCGTTTGAAATGACCGGCCGAAATTCTTCTAAGCCAAACTTCAACTCTGTTAGGAAAAAAATCTGGAGACTTACTCATCTTTGGAGGGATTTGACCTCAGCTTTTTGGCGCGAAAGTTAGTGTTTAATGAATAATAAATTAAGCACTCAACTAACCGGAATAAAAAGTAGCCTATGTTCTATTCCTGACCATTTCATCCAATTCCATACAACCGTTCTGCCGGGATGTAGTAACAAACATTCATCCATCCATCCAAACTTTCACATTTATATATATATATATATATATATATATATATATAATTTTCTGTTGGAATATTTTTTTCATCTAAAGCAGCCAGCTTTAATTTAGTTTCGGTTTTTGTTTTTCCGAAATCAACAGAAAATGTCTTGAGAATTTCATTATCAGTGAAACATTTATATGCCTTTTATTATTTTTTTAATGAACATTCTGTCATTGCTTTTTCATTGGAGAAATTATGTACTATCTATGGATTGTGGGCAGTGGCTGTTTTCCGCACAGGCAGTGGAGGTGGTCACTCCGTGCCTTGAAATCTATCGGATCTTCAAAATCTATTTCGATGAACATCATAATGGTGAGCCGTTTAACTGTTCACAGTTTCCCTTTGGTCCAAATCTCAGAATTTTCTCCTTTTTCTTTAAAGAAAATGTACGTAAGAAAGGAAATGACATAAAAAAACCCCTAAATAAAATGTTGGGGGAGGGAAATACTGATGGAAATAGTAACAAACAGTTCATGAATAATATCAAAAGCCGTATTCCAGGTATTTCTAAGATATATACGTGACATTAAACTACATTATTAAATCAACAACCATTTTAAAATAATAAGGGGAAAATGAACCAGTCACTGGCTCGATTTCGTCCATTTCTATTTCACATAAAAGTTCATGATAGCTAAGTCATCATTGACGTTTCTCTTCCCCTATCCTCTAGGTTATTGAAAAATAAAACTGTGACGTAGCCCTCAAATATGTCAGTTTATGTTTATTTGCAGGAATGCTTTAAGATATTTTTAATTTTTTGTGGTAAAATACAGTTTATATAGAAATTCGAGCTGTTTAAAATACAGTTTATACAGTTAGGAACCGGAGGGCTGCAGGTTCGAGACCCGATTCTACCAAAGAACCGTCGTGCAAGGGGGTCTCTTGCACCTTAAATCTGCAAGATCAAATGTCCTCCCGCTGATGTGGTGTAACGTGGAGAGGGGGGGGGGCAGCTTAGGTGGCACCTTCGTCATCTGATCGTGATTCAAAATGACGAAATCCGTCCCAAAATAGCCCTAATGTTGCTTTACAACGGGACGTTAATATAACTAAACTAAACTAAGAAATATAATATAAAGATATAATACCAGATTACGAGGGCGAGGGAATACTGCACAGTACTCTTGAATTAAGGTTGTATTAGAAATTAATTGCAAATATTGCTTCTGGTAATATGATGATACTTTATTTTATTATTTTACTAGCTGGTGCTCGGTGCGTTGCTGCCGCAGCAGAAATAATTTTAGAAATATCGCTGAAATTTGAAATAACTGTCTTCTTCAATTAGGAATGATCGAAATAATAACATTTATTTCCGTATCGGAAATGAATACATTCATTGAAATCGAATAATATGTAAAGAAGTATAATGTTTCTTCTTTTTTTTTTTTTTTACTTTATCATTCAAGAATTTAGGGTGAACAATGTTTTCTGTTTTTCCATCGTCAGCTGAAACAAATAATTTTCTTGACTGTCCAACTCGTAGCATCCAGGATATAACTCGTCACCTGAAAAACACGGATTTTTTGGTTCAATCCGCACACTTGAAGTGATTGACCTTGTTGATGGTCATCGAAAATGCGAGTCGAATGGGGAACTGTAGTCGTTTGAAATCAAAAGGAATGTTGGGGGAGAATAATGGGAATTTGTGGAGTGAGCACATCTTCTCTAAGTGACCCTCTTTTATGGATATTTGTCAAGCTTCTTGACTCATATTGGTTTTTTGATTCTGATACTCGTGATCAGATGGGATATAAATGTTGTCTATCGGTTCTTGCCTCATGTTGATCTTGAGACTGAAGCACTTGCATTTGCAATTTGTAACTGATCTGCTCGCGTGTTGTTCCTCTTTTGTTTAGATTAGCTGATAGATTTATTAAGTGACAAACGGAACATTTTTTGTCGAAACAATCAACACGATATACATTTGTATAATCGAAATCTCGTTTATAGATTCAGACTTAATAAACAGCAAAATTACTATTTGCACTGGAAAATTTCCATTACATACAACTTACCTTGATCGGTCGCGAAAATAATAATTTTATTTTGCATGTTGAGATAAATTCTGAATAATAAGTGGGATTTCCGCAGACAAAATAGTGTGCACGCTGCATGACAACATCCTGCGACTATTCATTAATGAGCAAAATATTTGCACTATTTGCTTTGCACTAAGTATGCTTGATTCCATTTTACTCACATCGACTGATATCAATCGTAATAATTTTATTTCTTTATGTGCGATTAATTTCGATTAGATGCTGTAAGAATCATCTATTTCCCTACGGTTAGAAGCTGATCATCTGTGTGAAAATCCCTTAGGGAATTTTGGAAGGGCAGTTTGTAAGCCGCGCAAAGCTAGCTGCGCACTGAAGGAGATGTGAGACCCTTTTAAGCGTTGTTCTTGTGGCGTCTTAAATGTTAAACATATGTTTAATAATGTGTTAATAAATTATTTTCGGCCATGATTGCCTATTTACTGTGCCCAGTATATGTGAAAACTTTACTGATGTACCGTTTGACTTTCCTTAATAATCAGTTTAAAAATATAACCGTCACGGAAGTGCATGCTATAGCTTTTATAAAGTTTCATCGCAATCAACTGAACAGTACAGCCAGGGTCGGCCATCTGGGGGATGCGGTGAGTGCTATGCATCCTTCCCCACTATTGAGGGAGCCCCACCGTGATTAAGAATTAAAACAGTGTTCTGAACAATAATAATGTTATGCATACTAAAAGTCTACAATCTTGTTTCCACGTAGCTGGCAGAGCATCGACTGACGCCTTTGTTATGCAAAGATCGCACTAATGTCTATAAAAAGGCGGGAAATGTTCATATATGAATAAGGAAACCCCTTCAGACACGTTAAGACAGAGCGGCGTGCCTGGCCCCCAGAAGTCGAGGCTAGGTTCAAATGGATTTGCAAATCATCAGCTATCTACTTTTGTCTATATCTAATGTAATATTTTTTCAGTTCTTTACATTGCCGGTGATTAAATATAATAAATGCTGAACCCTCTTTCAGCAAATTAAAATTAAATAAAGGATTATCTGTAGTCAAACTTATGGGTATAATGCTTAAACGCTTTTGCTATATTATCGAAGAAGAAAATTTTAAAAATTCTAATTTTTATGGAATAATTAATAGCAAAAACAAAATCACGCATATTAAATACATATGCAAATGTTCGTTGGTTTTTGTTTTTTTTTTGCTAAAAGGGCCCCAAATGGTTTTTTGCACCCGGGCCCCTTTATAGAGAAAACCGGCTCTGAGTACGGCAGCGCTTAGATTACGAAAAAACAAAAATTCCTTTTTATATAATAGATATGATAACTGTGGTATATCTATAACCTTCGCGCAGGCGCAAGCACTATGTTGACCAATTGCTTAAAAATCGGTTGAATAGTAAGGCAGCGTATAAGGTGAACACCTCCTAAAGCACACTGCTTAACTCCTTTATAAGTACATTGTTCAACTCCTTTAGGAGATGTTGATAAGGTAAGAACAGACAAAAATTCCTTTTTATATAATAAATTTATGTATTCTTTTAGAATTGTAAGGCTTGGTGTTCATGAAGAAGGAAATACATTATTTTTTGTATCCTTCGTGATTTGTTTAATATTCGTTCAGCATTCTCAAGCTTAATGTTAGAAAATGTAATTAAATTATTTTCTTTTAAAATTGATTAAACACAACAAAAATATTTATGCCATAAAATTGCAGTTGAATTAATAATTTTAAGTCAAAATGATGCAAAGCTTTTTGCACTCTAATATTTCCGGAAAACAGTGAAAAAACGCAAAAAATTATTAAGTTTTTAATTTAAATTTCAATTTTATTGGATTGGTACCTTTAAATCTTTCTCGTACATTCTTAAAACTGTCACCTCAGAGAATGACTTACACAGCATTTACGTACAATAGCTATGAAATTTTAACCTCTAGCTTGAGTTTAGCATCTTTACTGAATCTGTTTGTGCCTCCTTGGCGAGTTATTTGGTGGTTAATTAATTGTTAATAGATGCATTAAATAAATCTGAAAATATTTTTATATATTAGATAATTTTACTATGTCAATCACCATATCATAAGTACAAGTAGTAAGTAATCAAAGTTTTATCGCAATCGATGAATGGCACTGCAGCGTATAAAAGCCATACAGACAAATATTCGTTTTTATTTATATAGATTTCACATTAATGACTAATTTTATATAGAGAAATAAATGTCGCATCTGTGTTGCCATGTTGGTTTAATTTAATGTGAATTTTCAATATATTCTTTATGTATATGCAAATTTATTGAGCGTATTTGTAAAATGAAAATTCCAAAATAATCGGTCCTGATGTGAAGGTACCTACCATATTAGTTTTCAATATTTAACCACATTTTTAGTGCCTGATAAAATCTAAGACTTTTAGGGTTAAAGAGAAATTGGATTACAACAAAAATGAATGAGACATAATTAAAATTTCACATTACGCTAAAGTTTTAACCTCTTGTGCTTTGGTTCGAGCAAAAAGTCAATGTATTCGCTAAACCGATGTGAGGAACAATTTTAATACGCACTTCACCTCTATATTGCCGAATAAAAGGTTTTAATACTGTTACTTAATAAAGTGTCTTAAATCAAAAGGAATAATCTCGCACGAGATTTTATCTCTTACTAATTATTAAAAAAGCTGCCCTCCTCACTTTAAACTGTGGATTTCGGGAAAGACCATTAATGACACCAATACTCAGATTTTCACTTTCAGAGTGAGCATACGAACGTTTTGTAATTAATGGTAAAGAAAATCGAAGACCCATTTTGGACGTCTTCCCCCAGCCAACCCCCTCCAAACATCTGAAAGCAAAAATCGGCATATAACTACAATTTTGGTCACAAGATCACATAACAAAATTCATTTATTGAAGATGTTGCATTTATTTTTTATTATTCCCACTCATATGCATAAAAAAGCGCAGATTAAATGCCACGGTGGATTCGATTCAAATTTTGATATAGATTTAGCCTCAGGATGTTAAATTTCTGTACCAAATTTTATTCATGTAATTTTTTTTAAAGTTTTGTAGTTATCCCATTCATCTGTTTTCGGAGAGACAGATTCTCCAGTAATGTATTGCGTTCAAAATTTGACTTAAAAAATCAACAAATTCAATGTAAGGATCCCAGACCAAAATTCAGCCATCTAACTAGGCGGTTTGGACTATAGAATTGCATTTTTTAATAATTACAATATAGTATATTTCGCATGTGACAAAGTAAAATAAAGAAAAGTAGTAATATAAATCGATTTGTTCTCTTTTTTATGGACATTTATTTTCACTCGGGATGTGCTGGAAGAATAAGTCATTGTTTTCATTTCGTTAAAAAGTTATTGCAGGTCTTTAATTTTGGAAATAAAACGATACACCGAATTATTGTCAACTAGTATAATCTATTTTTGATTTACCGTAGTAACGCACATTCTGAAAAAATAGCAAATTTTCCATCAATGGATCTCTCTCTCTCACACACACAAAATCTGTCAGGAATTTATAATTCTATTTAAAAAACCATATACTGAAATTCATTCTTGCTGCTAGCTGAATTTTTGAGTGACCGAACTCACTGACATACAGACTACAGATGCAATTCTATATATTTTTTCGCACTTCGCGAAGGATGCAAGTATAAAAATTTATACAAATATCAAGGTAGAATATTTACATTATTGCAATACTTTCTATTTACACAATTCATATACAAAGAAAAAAAAATGAAGAAATAAAAATAAAGAACCATCCAAAATCACTGATAAGATTTTGTACTTTTTCAAAATAATGATTGCTCGTGATCATTACGCACGTCAGCGAAGGCTATTTGTCGCATTTTCGAGTGTAATCTCAAAGCCACCATTTCATTGTACATTCTTTAAAGGGGAAAAAAAGATCTTGATATCGTTGATCTTGAGACCGATTTCACCAAGTTGGATGCCTAGTTAACTAATCATAATATTCAACGTTAATTCAGTGGGTATAATTTGAAACAATAATTTCATCAGAGTCGTTTAAAATTATTAATGATTCCCATTAATATCACAGGCGAACAGCTGTTCATCGAAGGCGGCAAACAGATATAAAAACAAATGGTTATAGTTCTTTCTTCTTTCAGATAAAAAATTTCTATTTGCGCTCAAAAGAAAATTCAGATATGTAAGCTTAAAAGCAACTGGCCACCTAGCACTCAGGAAAAAATTATAAACAAATCGGTAAAAAATTAAGAAATACGTTCAATAGACTGACACTGGTAAAATAAAATGATCTGAAAACCCCACATGTATTCAAGATTTCTTGAACTTTCTCACTACCTATCCGACTGTACTAGTTCTATAATCTGTAGAGTGAATGAGAGGTGCAAAATGTTTTCAGGAAATAAATATACGTGGTAAGTAAGATTGAGTTAAAAAAGAAGAGACCTTTTGGATTGTAGCCGCGCAATATATCCATTAGACAAAAGATATCACTGGTCTCCAGTGGTTGTTATTGGCTTATTAAGATACCACCACAGTTCTCCAACGCCAGTGAGTCTGAGGAGTGACTGCGATATTATAGCGCCAAGCATTATGACGAGCTTGCAAGAATTGTTGCTATTGCGTCAAGGGAATCTGACGACTTTTGGTTGCTGGTAGAGAGCTTGTTGACTTTGCGTTGCTTGAGGGTAGATGGCGCCACGACGACAGCTGTTTAAAGGTTCATCGTTTGAGGTCACCAATGTGGTAAAATAGATTGAGTCGGGATGGAACTTTGGACCTTTTGAATTGTAGCCGCGTAATATAACCATTAGACAAAAGTGATCACCGATGTTACTGGCCTATTAAGATACTAGCATATATATATATATATATATATATATATATATATATATATATATATA
>JAPMOQ010017544.1:146127-176714 GCA_026543055.1 Argiope trifasciata
TATATATATATATATATATATATATATATATATATATATATATATATCAGAAGTGGCAGCGATGTGGAGGATTCCTTATCAACCGCTCCTGGTTAAACAAACATCCGTATGTAATTGTATTCAGGTTTCATCTATTTTCAAGAATCTATGAAAAAAGTTTCACGATTATAAAAAAGAATGTTTCTAAGTTGGAACAACATGGTACAAATATATTTTGGAGGGTTAAAATTCTTTTTTTCTAAAATTTTAATTACAAACTGATAACTTCAAAATATATCATGGGGTAAAAATGATTTTTATTTAATTTTAAAACTTAAAAATATATTGTTAAACTAGAACATTTTAGTTGCCATATAATTTTTTCTTGTATTTTACAACTTAAAAATTATTTTGTGTTACTTTCATTACAAATTTCATTTTTGTCGTGAAACTCAATATGTTTTTACTGCTAATAATGAAAGAAAATGAAATATTTGATTTTTATTTCATTATTGAAATCTAAGGAAAAAGAGAATTTATTTAATAACTGTGCAATTTACAGAAAGAATAAAAGAAGACAGAATGAAATTAGAGCATCATTAAAGTCAGAAGATAGAGGAACTAGACGGTTACATCTTTAATAGCAATATAACGTCATAAGATTGATCTCCATAAGAAATGTTCAAGTGCAAAATAAACTGTAAAGGTATAAGGTAGTTAAAATGGTATGGACTCAAATATCTGTCAGAATTCAATAATTAAAAATATTTTGTTGAAGGTATCATGAAATCAAGTTACACAAAAAATTTAATTGAAATGAGACACAATTTGAGTGAATCAGTTGTTAAGAGGAATTATTATACAGTACTTAGAAGTTAATAATTAAAAGAAAAAAAAAGTTTTATTATAATTTTTTTCTATGGCAATAGCATGAGTAATTATGTCAAGGAAATGTGAATAAAACATTATAATCTTATTGTCTGACAATAATATATCAATTATAAATGCAGTTTAGAATTTAGAAGTTTACATCAATTAATGAAACAACACTTATTTAAGAATGTTTAAACAAACTGTCATCATTTTGAAACATTATTTGAATTCAGTAATAATATATCTTCCAGTATAATAATTTCAAATCAGTGCCTAATACTTGTTAAGATTAGTTTTAACAATCATATTCTGCTTTTGAATAATGAATTATGCTAATTTTTTTTTAAACACAAACAAAAGCAAACAATGTTTTTTTGGTTTTTAAATCCCTTAAGTTTCTAAACACAAAAAAAATTTAAATAAAGCATCAGATAGTTATAAGAATAGAATAGTTTTTCACATTCATAAGCACATTAATTTCTGTGAACTATTTGAAACAGTGAAACTATATATTGAAATTTCAATTAATGATTTAGAACAAAATCTAAATACAGGAATTATAACATTTCAATTATAATTACTGAATCTTAACCTAAAACAAAACCTTATTTTTTTATGTAAATACCAGTGTGATATCCTATATGTGAAAAATAGCAAGAGAGATGTCATTAGTAAATAAATGTGAATTTAGAGTAATGCATTTGCCACAGAGGAAATTTTACGGTAAGCAAAACAAAGCACATTTTTAATTACAGGCTCATAAACCTGCAATACTTCAAACTTTATTAATTCTTTAAAAATATAGCAACCCTCAAACAACAGTAAAGCTGAAATATATGTACATATATTAACATTTCACTGGTAAGCTTTTGATAATCATACAAAAACAGAGAAAATAAATAACATAGCATAAATAAAAAAAAATTACAATAAAAATAAAATAATATGGACATTTTTCCATTTTTAAATTAATGATAATAATACCAAGAACATAAATTTCTACATCATATTTGATAAATGAATTTTGTAACTAAACCATCATAAACAGAAATCAACAAGAATGTTCAAAACATATTTAAAACTATGCTTCCCAACCATTTCTGGTTAAAACATTTTATGCTAACTTGAATTATATCGAGGTGGATGGGAGAAAATGATATTATACATAAATTATGGTAGCTGACTAAGGTAAATAAAAAGACACAATCTCTCTGAGAGAGTAAAAAAGTATTATAATGACACATGCACATAATAAGAGGGTTCTTAATGTAATTATTTACTTCCTCATAATATTAAATTCTAATAATACAGAATATTTTGAATATTTTCTTAAAATATTCTGTAAGAAATAAATAAACACTATAAAGCACAACAATAAATAAATGCTCTTGAATTAAAATCAAAAACACATGTTTTTAAAACATTCAAATTAACAATGATTAATTTAACAGCCAA
This sequence comes from Argiope trifasciata, assembly GCA_026543055.1. Classification (NCBI taxonomy): domain Eukaryota; kingdom Metazoa; phylum Arthropoda; class Arachnida; order Araneae; family Araneidae; genus Argiope; species Argiope trifasciata. Next base: position 148,435 of record JAPMOQ010017544.1, read on the forward strand.
GTTTGGCACAACATGCGAATGCAGCAAAAAATAAAATTAAAAATATTATTTATCCTATACTTTCCATTATTAACAGTTACATTAATTTTGGAAACTATTTAAGAAAACACAATGAATCAAAAAAATTTTTCATATAGTAAGATAAAGACTATTTTAATGAAAAAAAACTCCTTTTTTACAATACTTTGGAAATATATTTTGCCCTTGTCTAACTCTTTAACTATTTACAAGAATATTATTCATAATTCATTAAATTACAACTGAATTAAACTCATTGGAAACAATGAAAATACCAATCAGCTGAAATCAATAACAAGAAATAATAAAAATAACTTGATTAATTGAAAATTTATTGAAGTGAAATTGACTATTTAAATATAATTCAACTGAATAATTGAACTGACTGAAATAATTATTAAAACAATATTAACAATGAAATGTTTTATTTACACTACTAAAGGCATGTGATTATAGTGACACTATTTGCAAGACTGTTATTTGCATAAATTGATTTTCTATTAAAATCATTATTTCTGTAGACAGTAATTTTATTTGAGAGGCAAAATTCTGCTTGGAAAGATATATTAGAACAACAACAAAAAAAAAATAAATAAATGTAGTACAGTTTTTTCAAAAAAAAAAAAAAATGTTAATTGTGCTGTTCTCTTTAATTATGAAAGAATGGCAAAAAAAAAAAAAATCTTAATTCACCATCAGTTTCTAGATATAGGTAAAACAACAATAACAAACAAAAAACAATATTTCCGTTTAATATTAAAACCATAAAATTGCTAATTATTGTACATTTAGTTTGTACAATTTACAAAAAAAAAATTTATTTGTACAATAAAACAACATAGCCAAATTGTCTTAAAATACTATTTTCAATTCTTAAACTGAACTTCACAATTATTAACCCATCTACATCTGCAAATATTTGAAAGATACAAGTATGTAAGATAAAAAATTTAATGAACTACAGCTTGAGTAGTAAGCACATTTTCTTTACCAAAATCTGGATAACTATTGTTAGCTAAAGAATTAACAGTACGAAGGCTGTTTTGAGAAGTTGTGATGTTAATACGATCTTCACTGTGATAAAATTCTCTGCTCTGAATAGTCAGATCATCAGTTATAAAATGTATCTAAAAAAAGAGAAAAATAATTTAATTATAAAAAAATTAAGGCACAAAAGCCAATTTATGCCTAGGTATGTTTCACAGAGATGTAATTAGAATGACCAAATTTAGCATTTACAATATTGTAAAGGTTTGGAATGAGCTATTTTTTTAAAAAATTTCAATTAAAAATAAAGCAAAGTTTTGGCATTTTACTGCAATAATTTCTAAAAATATTTTACTAAAATTACTCTACTCTCTTCAGAAATGAAAATTGTTATATAATTTATATCAATTGTGAATTCCAATAAATTGTTAAAAATATTTCTAAATAAAATTTTTACTAGTACTTTTCAAAGTTATAATGATAATCAAACCATTTCATGTTTTCTTAAGTGTTTAAATCTTATGTGTCCATTTATTTCTTTTATTTCCCTTTGTAAAAAAATTATTTTAACATGCTGATTTAAAATACTTTTCAGTGACAAGGAATTTTCAACTGTGGTATTTCATTTAACAAATTTTCAAAAATTAATTTTTAAACATTTTTTAAATTAATAAAATGCAATTCATTTTTATTATGTCATTTCTTTTATTTTTCCACATGCAAGACTATCTAGTCTAGTTATTACATTATTCATTTATGTATAATTTGGATATATAAAGTTAGAAAAATAAAATGTTATTAAAATTGGATAGATGCAATGAACAATTTCTTTCTTTTTTTGCATTGTTTAATTTTTTCTTAATCCTTTGCTAATTTCTTTAGCTTAACAAATACTAAAGTTAGCTGATATGTTGAACTTATATTACTAACAGAATTGGGAAACCAATTGATAAATAAAGGTTGCTAGTAATACTTGTAAACTATTTAATTTTATGCTCAGTTTAGATTGTATTTTTTAACGTTAAATGCCTCATCTTAAAAATATATGGGCAGATTTTCATAAATAATTAAAAACTGAAGCAATACTTATGAATACAATAATAATATACGAAATCATAACATTTTATTGCAGAAAAATAATACATTATAAATTTTAAAGAATATGATTTAAAAAATATAAGCTGTTTTAAAAATATATGAAATTTTTGAAGATTTTGTATTTAAATTCAAATTTTGTATCCATTGCTTTGAATTATCTAGAAATTCTTATATGGTGTATTTTTAACTAGAGTTTGAAGAAAGTGTGGCCAAAAGAGAACCAACTCTTTACTTATTGTTTTAATTCCATAATAATCAAAAATTGATGACCACAGACATACATAATTCATTCAAGTACTCCCCAAAAGTTTTCCGTCAGATTCAGGTCTGGGCTGATGGTTGGTCCGTTTATAATAGCCACTTGATTCTGTGTAAACCAATTCTGTGATTCCATATGCTAATTATATTTTTGTGATAATTGCTTTGGTATTTTATTTGTTATTAAAAAATATCTGTTCTCATACTTTTGAGACACACTGTAAAACTTAATGACATTACAAAAGCATCTAAGAGAATTTAGGAAACAAGAATATGTAACAGTTACATTTTTTTACAATTTATCTTTAAATCCTCTCAGTAATAAAACAGTAATTATTAGTTAAGCAACCCCTCACCTTAGGAGAGGATACAGCTATTTTTTGCATTTCTCGGGCGTAAGTGAGAATGAAGAAATCAAAAGCCATAACAAGTATCCACTCAGCACCAGTGCTAATAATATGGGCAGTAAATCCCTACAAAATAAAATAGAAATAAGATATAAATCAATGAAAAAAGTGATAACAGATTAGACAACTAAAATATTGACTCTCTGCAGTTATTAACATATAAATGCTAATAAAACTGTTTCAAAACATTTTTAATTTTTTTTAAAGAGTAAATATATTTAATACTTTAAGGCATCCAATATTTTTTATAGAACTATTTAAGAACAACTTTATTCAAAATTTAGAAACATTCAAAATTTAGAAAAATATACAATACAATATAAAATACAATCTGTAATATATCAAAGATGCATTCAATACCAAATATATGTTTTGATGTATTTCTCCAAAAATATTTCCAAAGGAAATTTTTTTTAAAAAATACAGAAAATATTGATATTTTTAAATTATTAGAAAATTTAAAAACAGTTTAAATTTTAAAGATATTTTCTTACTAAAAAGAGAAAAGGCTTCCTATTAAGAATGTCCCCCTGAATATCATTATAAAAGTTGTATTTTTTTTCAAAATGACGTATATATATATTTATGTAATAATATTTTCAGAAATAATCAACAAACCTTTTGGAACTTCAATAATTATGTAATAATTTTTTTAAAAAAATTCTACTTAAAGGTTTAAAATGTACACACACATTTTTGAAGTATATTTGTGCTAAATTTAACAATTTTAACTCAAATGCTCTAGCTTGTAATGTATCAGCAAGCAGCAGGACAAAAAGTAAAACATTCCTTTCTTAATATTGTAACGAAACTTGTTTGAACTTGGAGTGGACTAAATGGCTTTGCAGTAAATGCAATAAGCTGAAAGTGTCAGTTCACAAGTTCGTACCTGACTACAGGCAAGTTGCCTAAAAATCGTTTCGTTATTGATTTACTTGCTGTTATTTGTTCTAGAATGCTCTTATAATTTCTGTATCCTTTTAAATTTCGAAGATTCAAGTGATTTCGTCTGGTGGATGAATAGATGTAAGGTTTAGTTCCTTGAATAAAGTCACAAGTTCAGATAAGCAAGTGTTTGACTTTAATTAACAAAAAGTTTATCTACGCTAACATCATCTACGCGACAGTTTTGTGGAGGCGTCAGTTAAGATAAGAAAAACAATGGACAAACTACGATGAATGGAAAGGGAACCTCCTTAGTTTGGTAACCTGATTACCTAATCCAACCAGAAGTTCGAGGAAAATGCCAGATAACAAAGGATTTGAAACAACACTACCTATTGGTACCAGTTCAGTTCCTACAATGACAATACCCTTTTTAAAGTACCAGTTACCAAGAAATCTCTGCACATTTTTTCGAGACATGCATGGGGATGTGAGCAAATGACTGATAGATTTTCAAAGAAATCACCATTTATAACCGTTGGGATGGTCAAATGTGCCTTGATAATGTTATTTTCTATCTGGCCGAAACTGCTCGGCAACAATAAGGATTCTTTTACTGATTGGATTACGTTCAAGAATTCCTTAAAAAACTTGCAGAACAGGCGCCAAGCTGAGACAATTTTAAATACTCGTTCTCAACCAACTGGAAATACTTCTAAATCTTACATCCAAGATGTACTCTCGTTATATCGTAAATTGAATCCAGGAATGACGGAAGACGAAAAGGTGGCCCATATCATGAAGAGCATAATAGAGGACTAGTATCAGATTCTTTTAGTTAAAATTTTTATTACAGTCGACTGTATGCCATGAAATTGAAAGTCTGGCGAAGTTGTATTTCCTGAACACAATTTCCTTAACCGCCTAATGTTTTTGCAGTGTCAGCAGAAACAGACTTCGGTATATACGATCCATAATTTGTGAAATTGTAAGGGAAGAACTTCAGAAGTTCTTACCTGAAGTTGTAATAATATATACAACACTACCCAAGTGATGAACTTGATTCCTCAATTGATATTGAATCGGCAGCGCGAGAAGAGGGTAGGGAGGCTCTGACACAATTCACTGTTCCAAGACGACGAAATTCTTTTTCTCGACACAACACAACTTCTCGACGTTCGGTTCTAATTAGAATACAGCAAAAAAATGCGCTGATTTAGTGCGTAAAACAGATCCGTGGTGAACTGACAACAATGTGCCCCTCTGCTCGACTGCCAATGACACGTTTTTTAGCATTACAGGAAGGAAGACAAATATTCTCTGACATAAGAGCCGCACGAACATTCAGCCCTCGAAGAGACACAAATACAGAATCTCTACAAAATTTTGATGGTAGTTGCGCTCACCCAACTGCCTCCAGTTTCCAGTTTCAGAAGCAATTTGCCTTTCCCTCAACTTTCAATCTACCACTGGCAATCCCATTCACATTTACGACGATCCAGCCGCGCTTAACGTCAATCCAATGAGGAAAGGTAATTAGGGCGACCTGTGCACGAAGTGAGGCCACAATTAAAGGAAAACCTCCGATGTATATAAAGAAAAAAAATTTAAAAGAAACACCAGCCATATCAGAGTAAATGGTTAATATGTATATGTCCTCGACGATTCATGTACAGATTATTCCACAAAATATGCATCTTATTGACATACCATCATATCGATTATTTTACCACATGTAGTCAAACCGCTTTAAACGTTACTTGGATACTCCGACTTTTTACAATATATTAACTTTAAGGTGACTTAAATTATCGTATTTGAGAATGTGCAGCTTTTCACAAGTATCCTGGAAAAGGTGACGACTTTTGTCTTTAAAATTTTCAATCTCTTGCCGACTGGGGGAAGGATTAGCAATAGATCCCCTTGCCTTAAGAAAACGCCGTTTCTGATTTGGGCGATCTCTGAACACATAAGAAAAAACTGCGTAGTTTCTGGGCAACATTAAGAAATCCATCTGTTACAGCTCGAATCTCTTCTTTGCTTTGGGCCATACATTAAGACAAGATCACGCTCCTTAAAATGGTGGTTTGCTGCTGTAATGCAATTCAAACTCTCTTACAAATGAATCACTCTTCACTCTCTTACAAACGAACTGCCTTCAAACACTCTCTTACAAACGAATATATACTTATTAAACGGAGGTCAAAAATCTTTACATATTCATTCGGCGGAATAAGTGTATCAATTGGCCATTTAAAGGAGCTATAAAGGACAATCGCAGCATTCGACCAAAATGCATCTCTGATGCACTACATCCAGTCACTTCATGTGAAGCTCCGATAATTCAGCAGGCAATTGTGTACCCCAGTTAGTCACATACTTTGAAAAAGATAAAGAAAGATTATTTAAAAGCGCTCGAATAAATCTCTCGACTATGCCATTGGATTTATAATGTAATACAGTCGTTCGAGTCTTCAGATTTTGCAAAGTTTGCAAACCTCAGAAAAAGCAAGAAATTAAAATGTGCTCTGATTCGACAGTAATATAAAAAAAAAACCCTACCATAACACGAACGTGTTCTTGAGCTACAACTGAAGAATTACTTCAAGCCATTTGGTAAAATAGTCCATTAGTATTAGAACATACCGACTGATCCTTGAATTATTCAAAAAGGTCTTGAAATATCCAAAGACATTCACTTAAATGGTAAGTCTACATTATAATAACGAAAAACGATTTTTCTTTCTTTTTCCCCCGTTTCAATTTTGGGTCCTTTTCAAGTTCTGCAAACGTGGCATTCGCTGCAACATTTTTTTAAACATCCATGATAAGTCGATCTCAGTAAAATTGCTTTCTTTCAAGTTTTACACGTTATTTTCAATATTCCAAAATGTTTTCCGGTTGCATTGTCACAAGTGAGCTGCAGGACTTACGAAATTCCACACCATAGAAGAATTAATTGTTAATAATAACAGATTCCACTGTAAGTTCCCCTTAGGATACAAAACACCCTTCAAGATGTAAAGGCACCAAAAAGCCCAGTATAAATTTAAATATTTCGCCTCCTCGCGCATGTACAAGAACGTGAATGGCTTCTATTTCAGATAAGTTAAAATATGATAGATTTTCATTGGTTCCCACCTTTGTTTCATTCTACTTATGAAAAAAAAAAAAATCCTCGGAAGTAATAAAATTTCAGTTCAAGAATAAATTTCCCACATTCATCCTGCTCTTCGTATCATTGGAGGGTAAAAATTTAAAACTTTGGAAGCAGATGGCAGGTTTGAAGACATTGAAGAAGACTTTTCATTTTTAACTTCACTTTATTCCATCTCCGGGGACATTCATATTTACAACCGGCGCGGACAAGCAGAAATGGCGAAAAGGACAGAAATTAATTTTCCATCGTCTTATATAGAATATTTTTATAGGGAAAATATTTTTTACAGTGCTGTTATACTATTAAGATTCTCAGAGATTTCTGCATGTGTCAACCTTAAAGCAGAGGAAACATAGGGATCTTTTTAAAAAACGCATTTGTTTAGATCAGCAATTTTTTATCAATCACTCACAGCGTGGGATTCCCTGACTAAACATGTTTACAAAGCATTTCTTGAATTAATTAAGTAGATAACGTGGAATCGGATCAGGAAATAAGATAATACTTTAAGAATGAACTTTCTATGGACTACATTAAGATAAAACTTTATAAATCAATTTGGATTTAAACTACATGTTAAAATATCATTACATGCATAACAACTACGAATATAATACTATGAAATGCTCATAATACTCAAACAAGAAATTTAAAAATAAATTATTTTTAACAGAAAGTGACAAAAAAATTTCAAGGCTTTCAAACATTCCATTCACACATTTCTATTAGATAAAACATTACTCACCCCATCTTCCTCATGCCATTTTGTGGGATCATTTCCGTGAAAATTCTTATGAGCTATGATGCCAGCAACAAGAGCTTCATAATGTTAAGGAAAATTGGCAACATAAAAATAAACGACATTTGTTGGAAAGTGATTATATGGGACAATAAAATGAAACTAGAAATCAGGAATGTTCACCGCTGTTTTATTTGCTTGTACTAGAAACAAGCGCTTGCGTGCATTTGACATCTCATGAGGTGGCAAACAGGAACTGAGTGCTAATAGCAGAAGGAGTTTCAGGAAGTGGAAGATGGAGAACAGAATATGTTGCGTGCGCTCGAGTGGAATAAACGATATTGAACAAAATGTGCTGTTATCACTGCAGCATCTACAGATGGTATAATGATGAAGAATATCATTTCTTGTCAAGTACTGTCGTAGGAGGTGAAACATGGTGTTTTTGCTATGAACCAAAGAGCAAGCACCAGAGCTACCAAATGTAGGATGAGAATTTAAATCCTACAGAAAAAAGTCAAAGCTGTGCACACCAGCTCCAGGATCTTTCTCTTCGATCGTCAAGTGACCACTGCCAGTTAATTTTTTTGGAACAGGCCTGCAAATAACGCACAACACAAAAATTGAAACTCACCATCAATGCAAATGCCAGAGTTTTGACGGATGGCGTCATTCTGTGGCAGAATAAAGTCAGCCTATATGTTGCCAATGATATTAGTACTACAATTCAGAGCTACTATATTTCCATGTGATTTCTATAATTTTTGTAGCTCTGAAGAAAGATATTAACGGACATCACTTTGCTTTAGACAAAGAGGTACACGTCTAGGCTTCAAATTGCACTCTGTGAGAGATAGCAAACATTTTTCCAAACTATACTGTTTCACAATGAGATAAATGTTTTAACAATTATGTCAGTTTTTTTTGAAATAATACACTTATTTTTTTCCATCTCTCTCAGTTTCATTTGACTGCCACTTATAGAATTAAATTTATTCATGAAAGTAGCCCAGTATATATATATATAAACATTTTTACTTTTAAGAAGACTAATTGTAATCCTTTATAATAATATTGCATTCAGTACAAAGCAGCTGCATAATGATTGCATTTTTTTTTAAAGGAATATTATTACATTGAATTTCTCAGAAACAAGTGTTAATAGATGATATAATGTTTCAGATTATGATAAGCACAGAATTCATTTATTATTAAAATTGCATTTCACAGAATAAATACACTGATCTTTTTTACTTAATAAATTCATTAAGTAAACCCATTTTATCCATTCAATTTTTTTCTAAATTCTGTTAAGTATTCAAACTCCATCATAGATAAATAATTTGTTAATAAGAACTATCTTGAAACAAATTTGAAATAAATAATAGCTTGTTATCTGGACTTGATGAAAAGTTTACATAACATGATAATTTATTTTAAGTTGTTTAAATCCTGTTTTGAGCTCTGAGCCAATTACCTTTTTAGAATTTACAAAAGGAGCAATTTTTACTTAACATTTACATTAAGTTTTATTCTTAACATTTACATTATGTTTTACATCTACATCATCTAGTTGATTCTTAGATAACTTCTTGGTCATGTTCAAGAAAATTTCCACTACTAACTTTGTAAAATAGAATACAGAATTCCACTGCATGCCTATAAGTTCATTGCACTAGTAATATACAGGACATCCAGTTCTTTTGGCTTTTCTGGTTGCAAAAAATACATTTCATTATGATTTAATTTAGTTGCATTTAGGAAATAAATACAAAAAAGAACAAGACAAGGTATTGACAATCCAGACCTCAAATATTCAAAATAAAACTTCCAAAGGAAACTTAAGATAAATAGATTAATGCAAAAAAGGGCAAATATAATTTTTACAGTAAATTTTTAATACAGAATCTAAATAATAGTAAAATTTTGAGCACTGTATTTTTCAAATAACAATACTTTGAATTATTTAAAAAAAATAATATTTCTAAAAGGATACTAGTTACAAAAGCAGCTGACTGGATAAGAGAGAAAAATACTCTAAATCGTGCAATGAGAACTGAATTCAGTAGAGGGCACACATAATGTGAAATAACAGTTTGCATCCAGCTATACAATGCAGCACAGCCAAATGCCATAAGTGCCCCAGACATATGAACAATTATAACAGAAGTTTCCTATAAGAAAAGGATATAAAATATATCAATATAGCATAAGAATAAATCAAACAGACTGGCTTGTACTTAAATAAATAATATGTTATCGAGCAAGTTGAAAAATTAGAAATTCAAGCAGTTTTCTATTTTTAATTCTTTATAAGTTATTGAAACAAACAAGATATTAATGAAGAAACTTATATTACTTAAATATCCATAATATAAAATTTATGGGTAGATCTATAGTCCCGTTTCAATAATTTCCTAGGAACAGAAATTAAAAGAGACATGAAGTTATAATTTATCAATCTGGGGTTCATTCCTAAGCCAGATGTGTTATTTTTCAATATCTGTATTCCAAACTATGACTCTACTCTGAATTTGAATAAAATTTTCCACATTGTTTGGCTTATTTTTTAAATTTTAAATGTTATATTACATGTTTTATGCTGATTTAACTTAAAACTGCTTTTAGAATGGGGACAAATTAAGTTATAATATTCAGAGAAGTGACCAAGAGAGGTAACATTCATCTACATCATATAATCAAATAAAAAAACATTGCTTATACGAATAACTGCAAGTGGGTGGAAAATTTAATAAAATTAGTTTACTTGCCAATTATAAAAAGAGACCAAAAATATCACATTTAATACAATCTAGAAACAAATGAAAATGAAAGCAATTATAATAAAAGAAGGAATTTGAATCTATTCTAGACAAAGCTGGAGAATATGGATAAAAATTATTATATGGGACAAATCTAGAATTATATCTTTAAAAAATATATTTTATCATCAAAATTACAGCTATTTTTCTCCAAGCAGTCAATAGAAACAAGTTTTGTTGTAGGGTGATTGCAGAAGAGAAATATTCCCATAAGAAAAAAACAACAGAAAATAAAAAAATTACAGCAAAGTATTTCAATATTACAATTAAAATTAACTTAAAAATATTCAAAATACAGATGAATAGCCTAAATCAATACCACATTAAAGCATTTCAGTCTAGATGTTTAAAACATGCTATTACAGAGAATATTTGCATACAATATTTATACAAAAATTTCCATTTTTGCCATCCCATTTCATCTACCAAAATATTTTGTAATTAAAAATACTATAACTAGCCTTGAAGGAGACTGGAAAATATTCATAGTATGATGTTTATTAAATCAATTTAAACAGATAGGACTAAAATAACATAATACTATCATGCTGTTTTACCTGTACTTTTTCATCATTTAGTAAAATATCTAGAAATATTTAAATTCAATAAAATGATTTTATTAATTGTGAAATAATAGAAATAATGAAATTCAATGTACTACTATCCAGAGAAGATAGAGAATAGTTGAGAAAGATGGAAACAAAATCTCCAACTATTAAAAAAGATGTTATAAGATACAAATCAAAATACTGTTAAAATGCTGATTGAAGTTAGCACTACATGTCACATAATAAATAAAAAAATCTGCAGTAAAAAAGCATATAAACAGGATGCTCAAAAATAGAACAAGCATTTATTTTCCTGAATACTGTACTTAGTTATATAGTTTAAATTACAGAGTTTCATCAAATAAGGCAGGCAATTTTATGAAAACATTTTGACTTTTGTAGAGAATGACAGAAAGAAGCTTTAAAACATTTAATTTTTATATGACCTTCATAGCACAAAATTTTCAATCAATAAAATATTTCTCTTACATTCATCAATGTACCTACAAAGTTTCACATTTCCATCTATAATATTTGAAGATAAATGTTTATTTTTAGATTTAAAGGGTCATTGAAAATTTAATAACATGTGCACAGATTTATTTCAGATGCACATATTTATTCAACACAGAAAAACTGTCAAACATAAATATTTGCTAAGCAGCACATTATTTAATCATTTCATAAACAAACGAGCAATTAAGCAGATCATTTACAAATTGCAAAAGCACATGTTTCTGTTTCAATTACAGCATGAAGCAAGAATCAATAGACAACATTTACATACTATCTGATCATGAGTATCAGAGTCAAAAAACCAATATGAGTTAAGAAGAGTGACAACTATCCTTAAAAGAGCATCGACTGAAGATATGTTCATTCTAAACTTTGAAAAAATGTTTCTATCATCTGTAACCAAATTGAATTATAAAGTTTTAAGTATCACACACAAAAGTATGGATTTTTCTTTTTATTTAAAATGTTAGTGTCTCAAGAATATTTTACTAAAGATGATTCATAGGACTGACAGTATATATAAAAATACAAAATTATTTCATTAGAATATTTATATACTCAAACAGCATAAAATAGCATTTTTACTTTATTTAAATAATTTTTTCTACTATGTGAACATGCCAAATACTAACTCTTTAGAAATTAGCGGTTGGGATTGATTATAATGGACACCCTGCAACTATATAAACATATTTCAGCAGTTGTTTGATGAGCACACTAGACTAAAATTTTATCTTAAGTAAGTTTATAAAGAGATTTTAATACTGATTTCTTTGATATGTATAGATTTAGGATAAGGAAATTCAAGTATCTTTAAAAGAATATGCTAAGCATTAAGGATTTTTATTTCTTCACTTGGAAAATGGAAAAATGCTGAATTTTAAAGTTTTAATTAAAAAGTAACTTATTAAAAAGTAATTAAATAAAAAGTGGAAATGGATCATGAGCTAAGAGACCATATTACAATGAGTTTAATATGGACTAAATTAAGATAAAAATTAGGAAATTAACTAAGATTTAAATTAGATTAAGTGATATCATTACATTCATGTACACATACAGACACACAACCATATTTTTTCTTGCCATTGCTGAATTATTGAAATACTATGAAGTTAAAAGTTCACAGAAATCTTTTTCTGGTACTTATCTTTCTTAAAAATATTAAATTTATACTTACATCAATTTTTTTCAGACATGTCCTGAAATTATACTTTTCTGAGTTTAATTTGCAGTAAAAGTTAATTTTTTAAATTTGAGCTTCTCTGCAAATAATATCAACAAATTGATAAAAGCTAATTTCTTCAAGTAAGTATAACAAGCTTATGAAAGTTTAAGTTTATTTTAAGTGAAATAAATTATCTGGGGAATAAGTTTAGTACATTTTCTTAAAAACAGAAACTTTTTTGTTTGTTTAAAAAATTGATATTAAACTAATATATATATATTTAATTTTAAGATAATATAAAAATCATTATTATAGTATAATACTCTTGAATGTTCTCATGAAAAAATATTAAAATTTTACTAAATTTTTAATTACAATTTTTTAAAAAATGCTCCAAAGTGTACATATTTTACTTTCTAAAGTATATCCTCCAGGCCAAGTTGGGTAGTTCTAGGTCAAATGGTCTGTAGAACATGTACATGCACACACACACATACATCTTTATTACAATTAAACTCTAAATTTAGTTTCACAGATTTTGAAAATTATTTATACAATAAGCTTGACACATTTTTTAATAATATTAATATTAAAACTTATAGTTACCAATAAAAAATTCTTCTGCAATACAAAAAGGACGATTATTAAAATTTATTCCAAACTCACTCAAAAAGGAAATGAATAATTATCACATATTTAAAATTAATGTAATATGATACAAATAATTATAATTTTTAATTGTAGATTGCATATAATTATAGCATATAATACTAAATTTGCAGTTTTTTTTTATCCCAATGCAAAGTGCTTTAGTAATTTTTTAACCAATATAATTTATTAAATGTTTTAATAATCATTTAAACTAATGCTAATGATATTTTAACTGTTTTATACTGTCACTGGTTTTTTTAAACTATAATTTCAATCTTAATAACAACTTTCCTACCACAAAGACCTACCTGAAAATTAGCAGTAATATTTACACCAAAACAACCAAGCCATCCAACAAAAAGTGCCCATCGATTAAGCTTTAAAACTATGGTGAATTCTGATGATAAATGATCCCTATAATGCTGTTCTACATGTTTGTATTGCACATACATAAATATAGCCACTGCAAAAAGAAGGAAAAAAGATTATAAGGGTTTAACTTTCGTTCATTCACAATATAAATAACTATAGGGTGAAAGATTAGAGCTTCTTCATAAGCTTAAAGAGCCATTAGGTATTGCAAATGTTAGTAAAAATATCAAAAAAGAAATAAAATATACATGATTGCACCATATAATCAAATTATATACTATAAAGAGGTGAAAAAAATCAAATTTCTTTCTTTCACTAAAAATTATATACTAAAGTGCCCAATTGCTATTAAAAAAAAGCAAAAATATAGTTTAATTGAAAGTATAATTTAATAATTGCATTTTCAAGAGATCTGATCTGAAAAATTCAAATAGATAGAGTTTTAACCAGAATGCATATATTAAAATGATTACTCACTAAACTTTTAATTAAATGAATGCATTGAAACAAAGAATACTCACACAAAAAAGATACTAGATTAATGGCTTGACTAAAAATGCAACTTTCTGGCACATATGTGCCTGTGTCACTTATGTAAGGAAAGCCAACTTCCACATGATTCAAAGAAACTGCTATACAATAGCTAAAATAGAAAATGATGCATATGAGTGTGCACGAATAACTAATATTTCATCAAAATGATTAAGATACAATGATTCATTCATTTTAAAATCATCAAAATATAAAATAAATTATTCATGTATTTAAAATTAATGTACATAAACAAAATAAGATTAAGTTTGGAAAAGCTAGTAAATCCAAATTATTTTTTGAATACTTAATCATAAATTATATTTAAATATATAATGTTTATTGAGATTTATATTTTAAGAATATTGAACTAGATGTCATTTATACTGATTTTTCCTCAAAGTGGAAAGAAGAGGGGGGGGGGAAGTGAAATATCCAAAGTTATGGAGGGATATTTCACTCCATATATCCATGGATATATGGAGTGAAGGCACTAATATATCTATGAAACAGTACTTATTTTCTTTTTCATTCTTGCTTAAATAATATCAGGACAGAAAATAAATCTGAAAGATATTTAGATTAAAGCAGGCATTCTGAAGAAAAAGTAATAGATTTTTTTAAATTATAGATTTTTTTTTTAACATTAGATAATTATTACAATAATTTAAATAAAAAAGTAAGCACATAATAAATGAATGCACTATTACATGATTATCAGTTTTCTAACCAAAAACTAATATAATACTTTGGGTGAATAATACCTCGACTTTTAAATATATATAGAAAGTAAATTGTATGCATATATATGAAATGATTTTTTCAAAGATAGTAAGTATCAAAAAAAATTAGTACAAATTTTTGACCAGAAAAAGATATTGTAACTTTTCATCAATATCAAATCATTTTTTTAAAATACATAACTAAGAAATAAGGTCAATACAATCAAGAATTATTTAATGATTCTTATATCAATAATCAGTATTAATCAATATCAGTATTGTAAAATGGTTTGCGGGTAATGCTTAAATGCTTTTGTAGATTTTCCCATCTCTTTGCAGATGCAGAAAAGAAGCAATATAAGCACTGAATAACCAAAAAAAAAAAAAAGTGATATATACTGCTGAAAGAGATATCACAAATCAATAAATTAAAAGAGTATGATAAGCTGGGCACATATATAGATTGCATGAGAGCAATACAGAAATTTTTCTAGATTTTAAACTTTTTTTAACTTCCTTTTCATGCTTCTAATGCTGCCGTATGCTTGTCCACTGCAATCCATAATATCTAAATAAAGCTACTTAATATTTCCAAATAGATCTTTTGCTATTCAGTCATTGTTTCTCCAGTCAAATCAGTAATTGTAATATGTAGCTACAATTACATTATCTTTAAATTTTTTTCCAAAAGTAAGAATAACTTGATCTTGTAATGTATGAACTAAATTTTTGACATTTCATTTTGTGAAATTTTTTAGTTTGTGGACAATTTTATGACAATTTAGTTAGTGGATCCATAAGCACAGAGTCATTCAATTTTACTTTAAAAATTTCCAATATTAGGTGTTGGTATTATTTCATAGATTCCACGAAGTGGAAGATTATTACAGGCTAAAAATAGAATCATATCAACAATTCTTTGAAATAGTAATTTAAGTCATGCTGATGTCTTACTTATATCAATTTGAATTTGTTTTATCAACAGTGGAACAAATTTAGTCATTATAGTAATTCTTTCTGAAGTATACATTGCTTGGAGTTGATTGCTTAACCCTTTATTGACTGACGGTACTTAAAAGTACCATTCAAATCTAGCTTATATCTTTACTCTCTGACTAATTTTGCTTATTTTATTCTAAAGAACACGGAGAACGTAACCCAAATAACATGAGGTGAATATAAGCTAAAAGTAGGAATTAAAAATATGTAATTAATAATTAAACTAATTAAGATATTTCTGTTAATTACATTATTTTTCTTAGGGTTCCCTGGGATGATTCTGCAAGGAAAATAAATGACTGGTGCGAAAATAAAGTTGAAAAATAGACGGCAACATAATTCAGTAAATAAAGGGTTAATTTATCGTTGTTTTACTTTTTGTTTGAACAACTTAATAAAAACAGACACACACAGATGCATACATAAAAAATATTACATTAGACACAGACAAAAGTAGATAGTTGACGATTTACAAGTCCATTTGAACTCAGCCTCGACTTCTGGGTGCCTGGCATGCTGCTGCGTCTTAACGTACCTGATGGAGATTTCTTTATTCATGAATGAACTTTTCCCCCCTTTTTATAGATATCACTTTTATCTTTGTCTAATAAAGACGTCAATTGATGCTAAGCCAGTCACATGGATACAAGTTTGTAAACTTTTTGCATTTGTAACAATATCAATGTTCAGAACTCTATTTTATTTCATAATCACAATGGGGGTCCACTTAAGTTGTGGTGCTCGGGTGCATAGCATGCTCCGCACCCCTCAGATAGCCTTCCCTGTCTATACCAGCATTTCATAGAAATAAATTTTCATGGATCTGGGTTTTCTAATTAGGTATCTTGCGAAATCAGTAAAGAAACAAAACTTCTCCCACCCAAAATTGGTTCTTTCAATAAAGCAGAATTTTTTAAAACTCACCTTGAAAAGTAATTAAAATCAATCATTAAAAGCATGATTTTATTCTTCTATTAAAAAGTTTTAAATAGAAGAGAAATATATGATAAATGACTAAAATATTGGAAAAAGATAATAGAATACTAGTTTCAGAAATTTTTCTATTGGAATTTTTGGGTAAATATTTAAAAAATTTGAAAATTAATTAATTGTTTTTGCAAATTATTGTAAAAATAGTTAATTATTTCATAGTTAAGAAAAACAAAACCCTTTAGAATAACAAATATGTGCTCTCTTTGACAGTGCATAGATTTTTTTCTATGATCATTAGAAATAACATAAGGAAAATAATGAAAAATTGTTCAATACAACTAAACCATTGAAATGCTTTCTTTCATTTTAAATAAATTGGTATGATTTTGTTAGCAAACAAATAATTATTTTTTTATGTCAAATAATGCTCAGAATGTTACGGCAAATGTATATATATATATATATATATATATATAAATGTATATATATATATATATATATATATATAAATATATATATATATATATAAAGTATTTATATTTGTTTTATTATATTAAATGGAAAATATATTTATATACTAAAATTCTTTTTTTTTTCTATTAAAAATATGAATTAGAATATAAAAAAACTACTTTTATAATACAATTGATGATATTAAATATGGATATAATCACGCAAAAAAGAAAGTTGTTTAATAAAAACATATCTTTTAATGATGGAAATTTCTGAAGTTTTTAGTAATTAAACAGAGGAGTGATTTGCCATTTTGCTTATAAATTATAACTTTGGTAAGTATTTCGGTTAGACCATAGGCCTTCAAACTCTTAATTAGGATCTAAAAAAAGATATTTTATTAAAATTTTCAATATGATGCATTTGAAATCTTAATGTTTAAACATATGTTTTAAAACAGTAACAATACATTATTTTTTAATGTTGAAATAATATATTTTTTAATTTTCCAATGATTATTTTAAAGTGTTTATGAAAATTTATTTTTATCTTCGTGGGAAATAAAATTTTACAATTCATAATAGATGGGGAAAAAAAGATGGTACATAGATTTTTTTTTTCTTTTTTGTCTCTTTACACATTTCTACATAATATATTTGGAGTTAAGCTTCTTAAATAAAAGTAAACAAGTCATGCAGTATTAACATTACTACTTCCCTTTGACTTATAAGAAACTGCAAAATTTGACATTCATTCATCATTCATGGTTAATATAAAATACATTTAACATATTTTTTTAACTATAAGAAAAATTTCATTTAAAATATAGAAATTTAAAATTTGAAGGTAGATACTGTGAAGGTTTATCCAAATCTCAAAATCAAATATTTCCTATTATCGAAAATTTATCAAATTTTTCTTACGTCAAATCATTAAAAAAAAAGTAAAGAAACCAGGAGTTTCCTACTAACACTACAATACTTACGTGAGCAAAAATGAGAATGGAATGAAAACAAAGATGCAAACAGGGAGTATATGGATTCTTGTCAACATCTTTTGCTGAAATAATAAAAATCTATAAAAATCAAACCAATTAATTTTTTGTAAAAAATCAAATTAATGAATTAATAAAAAAACATTTCAAAGAATTTAAAATTTTTTAACATTTTAAAATTTTAATACAAATTTACTGCATTAAAATCAGATCTTAATATGGAAAGCAATGGTAACAACAAATATAAAAAAATATTTATCTTATTTAAAGTATTATTATAACCCTCCAATTCCTTTTAAACAGTGCTGTTGTTCATATATAAACTACTGATAAAGAAACAATATTTCTTTGCAAAAGTTCTCTAATATTTAATGAACAAAATTTTGAAAAGTATGTTCTTTAGCCACATAATCGCTTATGGACACTGCATACTAAGTATAAAATTATTTATACAAAATACACATTCCTATTATGCTCGAAGAAAATTTTTTTACATGAATAGAAATGAAAATATCAGCAGTAGATTAAGGTCAATTTTTTTAATAATTCCACAATAAGATTAGAAAAAATAGATAAACTTTTTTTATTTCTTAAATTGAACATAAGTTGTTTCTAATGAAAAAATTTAAATTTCGATAAAAATGTTTCGACAATTTATACAATTAAAAATAATACATCTCAGAGTTATGGAAAACAGCTACAGGTTTGCTTTTATGATTTATTGCATATCTTTAAATAATTTTTATCACTGTCAACTGACTATCGTTGTTGCAATAAATATTAAATGGATTAGAAAATTTCTAAGGATCTACAAAAGAATGGAAAAATACTAAAATTTCAGCAATTTTCGAAACAATGGGAAAATACTAAAGGTTACTACAAATACACACCACCAGTTTTTGTTTCTATATAACAAAAATAAATAATCGTTGCGCATGAGGTCACTGGTTCTGAAATAATTTAACAGATGAAAAGAGTTTTAAAAATGTATCTTATCAGTATAAAACAACTCAATTTAAAATGTAAGTTATATGATAATTGATAAGAATTATGTGTGACAATTTCTCACTTCATAATTTAGATCAGTGAAATATCACATGAGTCATTACATCATCAGCAAAATGTAACTGTCAGTTGCTCTTTTGACAACAAAGGATTTGTGATTCTAAATATTATAAGAAATTTATAATGTATAACATACCTATAAATGGCTAAAATATATTTCAAACTAATAATTTATGAGTGTAGAGAGCTTTTAGAATATTTATCAATTAAGTCATTTCCAATTCAATTAAAATTTTCTTTTTCTTCGAATTAACAAATACCTCATTTCTTCAACATTAGTAACTGTTTGTTTCGTTTTCCTATGACTTGTCAGCAAATCAGATCACTTCGTTTTTTAAGAAATTTTTTTAAAAATTTCAAAGCAGAAATATTTACAAAAGAAATGTTTTCGAAATTAAAAGAAAGTATTTATATTAAATCGCAATCAAAGATTTAAATATGATTAGTTTAGAAAGTTATTTAAATAAATTAGATAACTGTATATTTCTAAATAAAGATTTCATGTTTTTATTAAGAAGAAATATTTTCTTGTGAAATTTATCATAACTCATATCCAAAACAATTTCAGTTATTTTTAAGATAACTTTGATCTTGATTTTAAAAAATTGTTTCGTTTACGTGGGCGAGCTATTGTAATGACTCACAATCATCTGAATTTCTATTTTACAAGCTGCGTGGCTTCGTTGAAGTGAAGTTTAGGGTTGGTTTCGATATTATGTGATCTGTGGAATGAGTTGTGATAGTTGAGGATGTGTTAACAAATTAGTATTAACATTTGTTTATATGCACATTTTGTGTCCCTCTGCACGTTTTGAAGACATGGGTATGCGGCTTTATACACACAAGCATTTTATTTCGTTATAAAATAATAAAGAAATTCAGCGAACAATTTTCGGCGTGTACTATTGTTAAATGTAGATAAGTAAAATTTATTGCTGGACTGTATTAAGATAATGCAGTTAAACCGTCATTTAATTTTAAATGATGATAATTTTTTAATACTTATTTTATCAAATTGTATGGAATGACATGGGAAGCGTATATCCATATAACAATCTAGGTAGCATATATTTGTATGCTTGCATTATTTTTACCTTTTAAAAAAATCTTGAAAAGGTTTCAAAAGTTTTTTCCATAGGACGTATTATTTCTCAAAACGTTTTTAAAAATTCATATTGAATGAGTGAAACAGGTAATGCAATTCGGAGTTTCTTAAGTAAGATGTTATTTTAGCTACTGATATTTATTCAGAACGGTTCGTTTTTAAGAAATAATCGATTTGAAAATTTATATATATTAAAATATCTACTTTTGGTGCGATAAACCATGCACTTGTAATAGGTCAACATTTAAAGATTGTTTCAAAATACCAAAAAAAAAAAAAAATAATAATAGGCTGATTTAAAATATTATTAACAAAAGCATGTTGAATGAAACTATATAAATCCTCATAAGAATGTGATTTGCATGCTCTTATAAATTTTTCTATTTATCTTTTTTTTTCTGATATAATGCTTGCTGTAATTTATATAGTTTCCAAGAGTCAAACTTAATGTTTTGGTTTATTCAAAGATTATTTGTTACTTTTCAAAATCTTTAGATATTTATGTAATATTTTATTACTAGAATTATTTTTATGTTTTTGAAGATCAATGTGAAAATATTTGTTAAAATTATTTCATGACATTTGTTATATCACACATACAAGAAAACCTTTCATACTCTTATTATCAATTTACAGTTGTGTGTTTTTTACTTCCTATTTATATGATGCTTTTTTTGGGTGTATGTGTTGCCATTTAGATCCATAAAATATTTGGCATAATCGAGGATCCTACCCTTGTATCAAATTATGTCAGTGCCTTAATTTCACAACATAGGTTTAGAAATATGATAATTTGATGTATTTGTGATTGACAGGTTATAGATTTGGTTAGGGTTACAAATTAGCCAAATTTGAGCAACTATGTTCTAAATGATAATCTTTTATCTTAATATTTGTTTAGAATTAATGTAAAATTGTAAAGATTGTTTTTTTTTAATATTAGATAAGTATATTTATTTTACTATTAAAAGATGTATCAGTTTAATATTTAAAATGTTTCTAACTATTAAAATAACTCATATTTTCCAACTTTGCTGAAATAATTCATTTTTTACAGGTGTTCTTGGTAATGAAGTATAAGTATCAATGGCAAATACAGAAAACAAAGACTCTAAAAAAGGTTCATTAGCTATTCTATTAGTTTTCTTTCTAAAATAAGAATGCCTGAAAACAAGTATTTATTATTTATACATGTTTTTTTTTTTCAGACTTCAAGAAACGTATGGTGAAAGCCCTTTTTAGTTATACACCTGTAAATAGTGATGAGTTGACATTAAAAATTAATGATATTTTAGAAGTTATTGAAGAAACTGAAGAAGGGTGGTGGAAAGGCATTCTTGATGGTAATGTTGGAATGTTTCCATCTAACTTTGTAGTCGAATTGGATGGCTATACAGAAGAAAATAATAAATTTATGAGTGAACACAGTCCTTCAAAAAATGTTGCAAAGACTAAGAATGTTAGTCAACAGCATGAGCCTTCAAATAAAACTGGTAAAGGCATTTTCTATTCATATTAGATTTTTTAACTAATTTAAAATTGCAGAATTATTAAAATACATAGATGTGTGTAATTATATGCTTTAATGTTTATAACAGGATTGATTTATTTTGTTTTTAATGTTTTATTTCTGGTTAGATATAAAATAAATAAAAAATGTGGTAAAAATGCAGTTTTTGAGACAATTTATACATTTTATAGGGTTTTATAGATCCTTGAAAACTTGTTGAATTAAATTTTGTTCTGGGATCCTGGTAAAGTTATTTTGTTAGGTTCTTGAATGATAAGTGAAATTCATGACTAATTTTTCTAATTCATTGACTATATAAAAGATATCCTATTCTTAAAAATATTAATC
The DNA here is from genome assembly GCA_026543055.1 of Argiope trifasciata. NCBI lineage: Eukaryota > Metazoa > Arthropoda > Arachnida > Araneae > Araneidae > Argiope > Argiope trifasciata. Next base: position 170,724 of record JAPMOQ010017544.1, read on the forward strand.
TGTGATTTCACATGATATTATAATTGTCAGTTTTTAGAAAAAAAAGGGAAAATTTAATTTCAATATACCATTTTATTTTGATTATTATTATTCCAATAGGTAATTTTTTTTCACTAAAAAGATGTTACTCTGTTGTGCCTAGTATTTCCTCTTCAGTTGAACAAATCTTCTATAGAAATATTTAACTGTAACACAGAAAGCTAAACATACTCCTCAGTTATGTTTATATTTTTCACCAGTTCATCAATACCATTGCTGTCTACTTCTGGCCACACAATATTGGTCTCGGACCCAATCTCTCACCCAATAAAAGCTCCACAAGCACTTGTTCAAACTCCTCAGAATTGCATTCAACTATGCTGTCTAGCAAATATCTCTTTCCTTTAGGTATAAAGATTCTCTTCAAACAAGTACTCAGACTGATTTAGCATGTGTCTGTTTGCTGTTCATTCTGTGAAACTTTGTTCATTAAGCAAATAATATTTTTAACATTTCATTTTGCTTACTATTCAAATCGCTCATTGTGAGAATGCTTGAGTTTTATTGTAATTCTTTCAACAATTATATGTAATTTAACATTTTGCACGTTAATATTTTTTCTTCTTAAAATTTTATTCCTAAATTTAATTGTGTTCTGTCATTTAGTACAAAACCTTTTATAGTAAAATGTTTTATTAAGCATGCATTTAAAATAAATTAAGTATGTGTTTTATGACAAATTTTGCGAGGTCTAAACTTAATTGTAGAAAATATGAATCAAATATATAAACAGTATGAATGCAAACATTATTAAAATTATTAAACTTATTTCATTATTCAATGATAAATATTTACTTTAATGATAAGGTAAAATAGTTATTTGTTATAAATTTATTTTGACTATCATCAAATTTTCTGTAAATTTTGCTGGAAAAGTTTTTTTCTTTCTTTTTCTATAATTCTGCTGCATTCTTACTATAAATTATTGCTGAATTATAAAAAAAATATGATTAGGTGCACATTTGGGTATTGCATGTGAAATAATTATTGCCCATTTGCTAAATAATAACTATCATTTAGGTTTAGCTTGACGCACAAGATTCCTTCACACCCTTAATCAGTCATGTAATTTTGATATTTACTATTGAGATGAAATATATTATGCTATTTATAATAATTTTAACAAAATAATAATAACAAAAGTATTCATTTGTCTTTTTAAAAAAAGAAAACTCAAAATTTTGCTTGTCTTATTTTATTGTTCTCCAATAAAATGATCTCCAATATTTTTCATATTTTACATTTATCTTATCTACACCAAAGGCAACTTTTCCCGCTATTACAAATCAAAGGTTTTTTTTTTTGTTCCATCCAAATACCCTTTAACCTTTTCACGACGGGAATCGCTAACGCACGCTTATCGCTGAGGCCGGCAGTTTCTTTTGCGAGTGTCTGTCCACGGCCGGAGGATTTTTTGCTGTTAAGCCTAAATCCATGAAGTATCAACACATTGTTTAATAATGATCTGTATAGAATTTGAACGGCATATGCTTTTTTATACATTTATGCATATTTTATTTACTTAAGTCATTTCTTGTTTAAATATATATTTTACACATATATATATTTAAACAAGAAATTAATCTAAAAGAAAAAACAGAAAGAATTCACGTCTACAAAATCTAATTATCCACTAAAAACTGGACTGCAAACCGAAATAACCAACGCTTTTGCAAAAATAAAACTCCCTATTTACTATAAACAAATACCACGTGCGAATTAAAGAGCCGTCATAAAGCATTCCATTTGGAAGCATTTATTTCCCCCTATGTTTATATAATCGAAAACCATGTGTATGTGAGTCATGCTTCTCTCATTTCGAGTAGAAGGTCAGATCTACATGTATCTGAAACCATATGGACATACAATGCCATCTTGTGCCAAAAATTATATTTTTAAAAACATTCTAGGACACTGGCACAAATGTGTGACGGCCGGGGGTGAACGAGAAAAGGCTCTGTCACGCCGGTGTGTCGGCCGGGAAATGAGCGTGTTTCTTGCTGGTACGTATATGTGCCAGTAGGCGCGAAAGGGTTAAGTATCTCTGAATGGAATGAATAAATTCTGTAGTGAACAGTACATTATTTGATAATTGATGTAAGGTAGTCTATTCATATATAATTTTATTTTTATAAACATTCTTACGATACAATTTTGAAATACTCATGGGGCTTAAATAAATTTTGTTGCAAGGCCAATGGCACATTCATTGCCATAAATTCCTATATGAACTAACTTGCCATAAACTCCTGACAAAAAAAAGGGGGTGAAATAAACTTGCATACTTCTGTTTCGAAGAAAACTCGCATTGAATTGTGTTTTAACAATTATTCATTTTAAATAATCTGTTATTGAAGGCATATAAAAATGTAAGGGGAATTCTTTGCATTTGAAATAAACTTTTTAAGGAAAAAGATGATCATAATTATAAATATTGATAGAAACATGGTAATTTTCATATTATAACATGTTGTAAAATTTGAATAAAGAAAATATAATAAATGCTATAAAAAGGAGGTAATATTTTTCATAAAAATTGATAAATAATATTTGATATTTACCATGTTTAATCAAATATCCTCCTTTATAATACATGCATTTTTACTCTGACCTAATAATTGGCTTATACTTATTTGGTACATAGCTTATTTTTGCCATGGATATACTCTTCAAAAGAATATCAAATATTATCAAGTCTCTCATAAATAAATTTTTGAAATATATCCTTGAAGTGAAAGTAAGGTAGAAGAGATCTGGAGAATGACTCCTATACGTAAAGTTTATTAGTTCAGAAATTGGATATTAAACTAGTCTATGCTTCTCCTCTGAAACTAATTGAATTCCAGAATCCACCTTATTTTCTACAAATTGTTATTTTTAACATATTTTACCCCTTAAAATTGTGACCAATTGCATCTTGCAATGCAGATATTTGATTTTTTTATGATCTTTAGAGGTAATTCTCTTTGAGATTAGTCCTTTTTGGAAACTTTATAAGAATATATATTGGACATCAGCTGTCAATTGGGACCAATTTGATCACTGATATTAATTTTTGTTAATTAAATATTTCCATTGAATTTTTTTGTGTAATGTCTTAATGATTTTTATAAGTTAATTTCAAATTTTGTCGGGGGAGTTCAAGGTGAAATATTTATAGCAATAATGAAAGTGATTTGTGTTTCACTTCAACATTGAATATATATTCTTGTAAAAATATGCTAAAAATATTTTTAAAAAATTATAGAAAAAAATTTATATAATTGGAAAGATAATTGTTCTTTAATCTTAAAATAAAATAATTTTTATATTTTAATACTTTGGAAGTTATGACACGCACACACACAAAATGCTGAAACTTTGCTTATTTTTTATTACTGTTTGTAAGAAGTCATTCTGAGGGGTATATTTCCATGTTTCAAAGTATTTATATACCAAATTTGATAGCACCAAATTAAAATGATCTGCCCTATAGATACCAACATATGCATACATTATATTTTTGTTAATCATAGAGAATATATTAAATAATCAGTTGTATTTATTTTCTTGATAGAGTGACTTAGTGAAACAATTGAATATGCAAAGTGGTTTTCATTCAATAGAGGTCACATATTACATTTTGCTCTATATTAATCAATATTTTATTTTTCAATACTATTTATTATGCATTGCACTGAATAATAACTTTGGTTTGTAATTTAAAACCATTTTCTTATAGGTAATAACCTTTTAATTCAAAATAAGCAAGAATCTAAAAGTGGAGCTAATACTTCAAGTTCAGATGGAATTGATGGATCAAATACCTCAAAATCATCTGTGGATTCATTGCCTGAAAAAAAAGTATATGCTCTCTGATATAACATTATAAACATTGATTTTTCAGGTGAAAGATATGTTTTATATAAATTCTGGTTATGCATTGAAAAATTATTTCTTTTACAGTTGGTTACTACAACTAAAAAACCTCCTATTGATTCTTCTGCTCCCAGACTGCCTCCTAAACCTGGTAATTGTTTTTGATTTTTGTCATATATATAATTAATTTTAAATTTGGGAATTAATAATTTGTGTCTTTGAATAAATGAATAATTTTGTGAGCTTCAAATTGCTGTTTTAGCACATTATTACATCATTTACATTTTTGTCCTATTAAAATGAATCTTTTTTTAAAAACCTTAATACACATTTTTATCTTTAACCTTAATACACATCATTTTTTCATAACAAAAAATGTTATAATATTATTATGGCTTTTATTTTATTTATAATAACGTGCTAATTAGCAATTATTTCATTCTGTCATGTGTATCCCTTAATTTTTAAATGTTGAGGTATGTAATAGAAATATTAACTTATGGCTGGAATTTCATAAAATGTATTGGAATGTTTAATAATTTATTAATGAACAATAAATCTGTATGTTTTGCTGAATGATAAAAGAAATGTTCCAATGGAGGAATGATTATTATAGAGAATTATTTTATACAAATATTTATATAATATTTTGTATTTAGTTTTGTATTTCATGATGATTTGAATTATTTTTTTATGGATTTTGAAGGGCATGACTGTTTATATTTTATCCATAATAAAAATCAGTTCCTTTCTTTATGTAAATGGTATGCATAATATTTAAAACTCTATTTTAATACTATGGGGCTTTTATTTTAGTTCGTGAACAAGCTCGTGTTATTTTCCCCTATGAAGCACAAAATGAGGATGAATTAAATTTGAAGGAAGGTGATATTATTACTGTACTTTCAAAGGAAATTGAAGATAAGGGTTGGTGGAGAGGAGAATTGAATAGCAAAATTGGAGTTTTCCCTGATAATTTTGTTAAACTTATAAAAGCTGAAGAAGTAAGTCTTTATTCTTAATAATTGTAGATTGTGTTTTACCTAGCCTACGATTTTTAAATGTAGCAATAAAAAGTTGTAGTATTAAAAGTTACTAATTAAAGTTACTTACCAAAGATTCACTAATAAGTACAAATGCATGGCATGAGTAAAGGATGAAAGAAATTTGTTTCTTTCTATATGTTTTCAAACTGTTATGTGTAATCAAAGATCATATTTTTTATTGATATTTTTGTGATGAAAATTCAACCTTGTTTTTTGTTGTTGCAATGGTGAAAATTGTTTTCAGCGTTCAAAAATTGATTTGAGTTTTCTTGAGCAATAGTGAAATATCTAATGAAAAATTTTAAAAGATTTTTTTTCCAAAAAAAAGAAATGTCTTTACAAGATTATGTTATGCAAGTAGCATGCAAATATTTTATAATGAATACATAATACTATGAATACCAAGAAATATTGAATATTCTTCTAAAGTATCATAAAATATGTAGCAGTATTTCTAAATTGTCAAAAATATTAAAAGTAAAGTTTAACTTTAAAATGTTAATTTTATTCCAGGATATCATCTAACTTGGGTTATTATCCTTAGAAAATCTAATTGGACAGTTATTTGCAATTAATTATTGAAAAATACAATAAAAACAAAATTCTTTATTTATGGATGCACATCAGCATCAGTTCATACTGATATATGTTCTAATTATGTTTTTATTGTATCATATAGCATAATATGTCGCCATCTGTTGATAATAAGTATATGTACTTTTTTTTTGTTTTGATTTCAAAAAATTTCTTTTTTTCCCTCAAAAATTTGAAAATGTGTAGTTTTTTAAAAAGATTTAGCAGTTAAAAACTGAAATTGATTTTTAATATAGGGATAATATTGTAAATAGACATTATGCAGTACTTTGAGAGCACAATAAAGAAATTTGTCCATTTTTCAGATCACTCAGGTATTTAGTTTTGGAAGTTATTAAACCTTCTAAAAGATATTATATTTAGACTAATTAATATAGAATGCAAGGACTAATTAGAATTTTATGAAGAACAAATTCAGTTCATAATTAATGATTTTTTTTTTTTTTTTTTTTTT